>JAVXUP010002100.1:0-160236 GCA_033070095.1 Escallonia herrerae | reverse complement strand
TATATATGTACATATATATGTATATATGTACATATATATACATATATATATATATATATAAATATAGGGTCGTGATCCATTGATAGCGCTAGCAAGTTGCTAGCGCTGTTTGTAGCGAACGATAATTTACCTCCGCTACATTATGTAGCGGACGGGTGAAAAAAATACTGGGCGTGGCGGCGATCTGGCTGTCCATTATAGGCCGTATATATATATATCATATATATCATATATATATATATATATATATATATATATATATATATATATATATGGGAGCTGATCCGTTGATAGCGCTAGCAAAATGGGAGATCTTGCTAGCGCGATCTGACCGTCCATCCCGAAGGGATGGACGGCCCAGATCGCGTATTTTTGCGGCGCTGTCAGCAGTCCGCTACACTGTCTAGCGGACGGAACTTTTTACCGTTTTGCCCCTGCACCCCCTCCGCTACACTGTCTAGCGGAGCACATAATTGGGCCCACGTTGACAGCCAAAATGTCGTCCGCTAGACAGTGTAGCGGACGACTGACTCAACTGACACATTGCCACGTGTTTGTACCTTTATTTCTACACACGACGGGTTGTCGGAATTCCTCAAGCTCCTTCGGCTACAATTTTCTTCTCCTCCTTCGGACTCGCTACAATTTTCTGCTCCCTTCAAGCTTCGAGTAAAACTTAGCTTCACTCAAGTAAGGTAAGTTTGCGAATGGTGAAGTTTTCTTTATGGATTGAATGGTAAAATATGGTTTGCTTTTGGTCGGACAAAAACGTATAGATTTTTTTTGATGTTCTAGAAATTTGTCACTCTATTCTTCAATTTGTGATGTTCTAGACATGATGTTCATAAAAAAGGTGTAATTTGTAAACTCTAAATAAAATTATAGTTTAATTCGATTTTTTGGCATGATGAATTCGTCTATTTATCTTAGTAATTTTGATTTGTTATGTTCAAAATTAATAATTGTTAATTTGGAGACACTTTCAGGGGTTATGCATACGGTATGTTTGTCATCCTAAATTGGTCTATTCGCCCACTGTAATTTTTAGGTAATATTTTCAGTTAGAAATGCCATTTGATTGTTAAGCGTAGTCTATTTCTACACAGGTCTTGTTTCACAATGTCTGATTTCGTGTCGAGCTCCAACGTCCCCGTAGATGCTAGTGATCCGTATCTGGGACGAACGTTTCAAACATTGGAAGAAGCTGAAGAATGTTTTCGAGCGTATTCATTGAGGGTTGGTTTTGGCATTAGAATAAAGACTACAAGAACGAGCAACGTAACAAAAAAGATATGCTCTCGTTTATACGAGTGTCATAGGGGCAGAAATCCACAGCAAAATGAGACCCGCGTAGGGAATGATGACAGTGATGACGAAATAGGATATTCGCGTAGAAGACGGGACTGCTTTGAGCGCACAAATTGCCAGGTCAAGATGTTCGTAAGCTACAAAGCCAATCATGATCATTGGCTTATTACCAGCCTGGAACTGGCACACAATCACCCGTTAGTAACTCCTTCTAAGGTGAGTCAGATGCATCAACACAAGAAGATGGGTAAGGTCGCGAGGAGCCTAATTCACACAATGAGCAATGCGCGAATTGGACCTACTGAGATTGTTAATGTTCTTGCTGAACAGGCTGGGGGAATTCAAAATTTAAACTTTAACACGACAGACGTTCGTAACGCGGTCCGAACCCATAGACGAGCCGCGTATGACCTCAATGATGCGCAATCGACAATGAGCCTATTGAAACGGATGCAGATGGAGGACCCGCAGTTTACCTTCGACTATAAACTTGACGACGAGCATCGAGTTAGTACAATTTTTTGGGTCGACGGTCGTTCGAGGCTAGCTTATAAGCATTTTGGGGATGTCGTGACTTTCGACACCACATACCGTACCAACAAGTACTCGATGCCGTTCGCTCCTTTCACCGGCGTCAATCATCATTATCACTCCATCCTGTTCGGGTTCGCCTTGTTAAGGGACGAGAGCGAGGGTTCTTTTGTATGGTTGTTTAGGACGTGGCTGGAAGCAATGAACTTCAAAGCACCCAAAGTGATCATCACCGATCAAGATTTGGCAATGAAGAAGGCTATTGCGACCGTCTTCCCAGACACCCGGCACAACTTGTGCACTTGGCACATAAGCAACAAATACCCTGAACGTCTGCATCACGTGTACGCAAAGTATCCAGACTTTAAACAGGATTTTGACAAGTGCATTACCAAGTCCTTAACGATTGAGGAATTCGAGGAGAGGTGGGAAAAGCTTGTTCGGGATTACTCATTGCAAGACAACGAGTGGCTCCGGCACTTGTACGAGCGCAAAGAGCAATGGATTGGCGTTTACACGAGGAGGTATTTTTCAGCGGGCATGAAAACGACGGGCAGGAGTGAATCTATGAATGCCACGTTCGATAGTTATGTGGGTACAGCTACCAATTTGAAGACTTTCGTTGCATCCGCACAAAAAGCGGTAGCTTCGTTGTTCGTAAAAGAAAGGGCTGCCGACTTTGCAACAACGTACAAACAAAGGAGAAGGTTGCTAGAGACCCCGCTGGAGCTGAACGGTGCCAAAGTCTATACGAAGGAGATCTTCTTGCTATACCAAGTAGAGCTGCGAAAATCGGGACGATACAGTATAAACAAGGTGGCAGAAATGTCTACGCGTGAGTACAAGGTTTATTCGCTCGTGAATGACCTCGTCCCTGAGAAGCTGCGCAGAATTTATACGGTGAGCCACGACACATTGACGGACTCGGTGACGTGTGTTTGCAAGAAGTTTGAGTTCCATGGCATCCTGTGTAGACACATTCTGCGGTTTTTCACCCAGAAGAATATCAGGACAATCCCCGATAAATACGTCTTGCCACGGTGGACGAAAGGTGCAAACAGGTTGCACGGTACCATTTCCTTTCCGGAGCACCCGTATACTGACTTTGAAGAATCAGAGACGTTGCGGTATAATCATCTGGTGACGATGTTCACCCGTTTGTCCGTAAAGGCTGCTGCTACAATGGTCGGTTATAAACATCTCCTCGATGTAGCTCAGCAGCAAGAGCCCATCGTCGACCAGTTGGAAGCAGCTTCAGTCACCAATGCGGTTGACACCGAGCCTACGACGGAATCCGAAGATGACGAGCCGGGGGAGGAAGGCGACAATGATATCCGGCCGTTGGATCCAATTATATCGCAAACGAAAGGCCGCAAGAGATCTACGCGAATGAAAAGCTCAATTGAAACGGCAACTCAACCTAAAAAGCTGCGAAGGTGTGCATTGTGCAACAAAATGACCGACCACGACAAGCGGAACCATTACAAGGCATTGGGGATAAGTCCCGGGGGTTTGCAAGATGGGGCAGAAGATGACGCCGAAGATGAGGACGGACAAGCTGCAGTGGACCTTTAATTTTTTGTATAAGTTTGACATTTGTAATAATTTTTATATAAGTTTGACATTTGTAATAATTTTTTCTAATAATTTTTCAACCGAATACCGGAATTATTTTTTCTGATGTAGCGATTTCTGATGTAGCGGACGGATATGCATAGTCCTAATTTTTTGGTTATCATTTATGTCCGCTATACAATGTAGCGGACGTCATCGCAGAAAAACTTTTGGTCTTCATTTATGTCCGCTATACAATGTAGCGGACCTCTATCCTATTGTACATATTAATCAAAACGGGCAACAGCTTTTATCAGTCCGCTATATTCTCTATCTCTCTCTCGAACATCTAACCCAAGCCGCTACCCCATCTACGGCGACCCACATCTCCGGCGACACCACCGTCCTCCCCTCATCGCCGACCTCGATGGCTTCTGGATCGGAGACCACCTACGATTTTATTGGCAACTTGCACCTAGCAGGCAAACACTTTTTCAAAGTCATGATGCCGGGATTTGAGAATGAACTTGTAGCCCATCCCTCTTTCTCTGTATTTTCGTGTGTTAAAAGTTTGATCTTTTGGTTAAAAACTAACCTATTTTTTGTATTGTGTTTGTTAGGACATACCGGAAGCCTTTACCAATCAATTTACAACAATTCATGACAGTTCAAGATTATATAGCCGCAAGGGGGCCTGGCAGGTTGAAATCAAGCTGAAGCCCGGCCGACCCCAAAAAAAGCAATTCGCAGAGGGTTGGAACGTCTTCGTGCGCCAGCATGGCCTCGAACTCGGGGACTTTGTAGTGTTTGAACACCTTGGGTGGTGGGATTTTCAAGTTGTAATCTTTGATCGGAGCGCTTGTGAAAAAATTTATTTCCCCCAATGTGAACCCTAATTTATTAATAATAACCAAATTTATTGTATACATGTTCATTATGTTTCCAAATTTTTTCTCGCTTAATTGTGCCGTTTGAGATACATTGTCTTCGGACGCCAATTTATTAAAACTGCATAACGCTACATTGTGTCTAGCGGACGGGCTAGCAGAATGCCTTTTACCCCACCCCCACCGTCCGTGATATTGTCTAGCGGACGGGCCAGCAGAATGCCTTTTTCCCCACCCCCACCGTCCGCGATATTGTCTAGCGGACGGGCCAGCAGAATGATCAACACTTTTTTCCCCACCCCCACCGTCCGCGATATTGTCTAGCGGACGGGCCAGCAGAATGCCCCCACCCCCACCGTCCGCGATATTGTCTAGCGGACGGGCTAGCAGATTGCCTCATATCAACACTTGGAAAATTTTCCCCACCCCCACCGTCCGCGATATTGTCTAGCGGACAGGCCAGCAGAATGATTTTTCCCCACCCCCACCGTCCGCGATATTGTCTAGCGGACGGGCCAGCAGAATCAACACTTGGAAAATTTTCCCCACCCCCACCGTCCGCGATATTGTCTAGCGGACGGGCCAGCAGAATGATTTTTCCCCACCCCCACCGTCCGCGATATTGTCTAGCGGACGGGCAAGCAGAATGCCTTTTTCCCCACCCCCACCGTCCGCGATATTGTCTAGCGGACGGGCCAGCAGAATGCCTTTTTTCCCCACCCCCACCGTCCGCGATATTGTCTAGCGGACGGGCTAGCAGAAAGCCTTATTACACTTAGAAAATTCACTTCCCCCACACTTTATAACACTTAGAAAATTCACTTCCCCCACTGTCCGCGACATTGTCTAACGGACAGATTTTGCTTTTCAATAAACCAAACTCAAATCATCTTCAACGGAAATCAGACAAAACAATCAATCAATAATCTTCAACACAAATCAATGAGAGCTTTCTAAATATTCATAGTTTATTAAAAAAAATAAAGTGTAATGGTACAATGTCAACGGGGGGAATCATGTTGGGAGGGATTCTCGGCATTTGCCGGATTTACAATACACGTAACCGCTCTAGGCCGGCCTTTCATAATTTGCCAAGCCATTCTATATCTAAAGGTGTCTACTTCTGCTTGGCTCCACACCGCCGCCTTGAGGCTCTCGGACCGGCAAATGTAATCCATGTACATGCAAAGGAAAACGCCGCAGTCCGAAGTGTTACGTTGCTTGGGCCTCCTCTTCTTCAGTCGCCAATCGAGCTTTGGCCGCGCCGGTACAGGGTTACCACGGACACCATTGACCATTGCACAAAATATATTCTGCAAGAAACATAAAACGGCGTAAGACACGAGTTAACATTTATGCCAAGTTACAATAACTGTTAAACAACAATCGTAATATTACCATTGAATCCAACTGGGCTTTGTACATCTGCAGCACAGGCATAAAGGCGGTATCGTCGTGGAGACTGTCGATCACCGATACGACTTTCTCCACCGGTTCATAGCAAACCAAGTACCAGTGGCTTTCCCCTAAAAATGGGATTAGAAACACGTCGGCAACACTTGCGCTCACTGGACTATCCCTAGCAAGATACGCTCGTAGGTTAGCGGACGGTCTCCACTGGCCTCAACTTTTTCTTCCGCCTTTGCTCGACCCACTCATGCCATTCAGACACTAGGAGGCTATGAAAAAAGGCATCAACCAAAAAAACAGCCGGGTACTCGTTCAGCCGCTCCCGACCCCTTTCCTTCAGAATCTCCACGTATGTGGAGATGACACCGTTGTCTAACCAACTCCCCGGAGCCAGGGAGGCCATTTCTCCCCACTCGCAAGTGTAATCCATGCCCTCCGGATGATTCACACTATACAACGCTTTGTCCCGGGGGAAGCCGCTAAAATAACGCTCTGTGATTATTTGGCATTTATGCGGCTTTAGGGGCTTCACTGGATGCCCTTTGCGATATTGCCCTCGGGGGTCGACGGGGGGATATTGCACTCCTTCCGGGGGGTCGACCGGGGGATATTGCCCTCCTTCGGCAGTAGATGGTCCTGCCCATGGGACAATAGGCAGTGTCTCCGACAGACTGATGTGTCCGAAACCCCAGTCTTGCGTGACTTGACTCTGAGAGAAGGGTTGGGGTTCCGAGTCCAATAGCAAAGAGAAGGAGGGCACACTGTAGTCTTCCCACGGCGCTTGAGCCTGGCCCATGGTGCTTGGCTGTCCCCAATCACCACCCATTCCCGGCACAGATGGACCACCATATCCCTGGCTCACTCCCGAAGTCTGTCCCGAGGGATCGGTGTATCCCTCGCTCACATATGGGGGCTGCCACCCCGGATAACCCATTCCCGGGCTGACGCCGGAAGGCTGGCCCGATGCTTGGTGTAAAAAATTCCCGCAGCCATACGCCAACGCATCAGCCTGTTGGCGAAGCTCCTCGCCCATTGCATCCACCAAATCCTTCCGCTCGCGCAACTTCTGGAAGAAGGCGAACGAGGCATTAACCTACATCCAGAGAGATAATAAATAAGTAACTTCATACACAGTTAGAATCATCAAGTTCAATTAAAGCACTTATTGGCCAACTTACCAGATTGTATGCCATGTGCTCATCGATCTGACCCCTAGGGTGGTACTTCTCCCCGCGTTCAAACCTTACTGGAGCTACTCTCCTCCGGGTGATGCGGTAGTACCACCCATTGTACTGTTCGATACTGATCACGGGGTCAGGCTCCGACACAATGGCCGCCAGCGTGTCCTGCCAGGAATCCCAAACCTCAAGTTCTCGTGCGCACAAGTCGTGCGCATTTGCCTTGCCAAACCGAGGGACACCCGGTGGGTTCCTGTTAAGCCTCATATCCGGCGCGCCTGCTGGCAACCCCTGCAGGCACTCAAAATGGCGCATGGCGCGATCTGGCAGCTGCCACTCTGCGACCTCGAAGTGGATCAGGGGTGTGCGTTGTAACCCAGAGAGCGTGAAGACGAACGACTCTCCCACCCGTCGCGCCAAATGTTTGTACGGTGCCCATCGCATCTGGCCAGGAGATAACGAGTCGAGCTCCCCCCGATAGTACGTAATGTTGTGATGGGGATCGTCTCTCCTCTGGTAGTGGCTGTCCTTCCGACTGTACTCCCAGGCGCACAACCGAGGCCACACATTATCGGTTCCGTCCCTACGCGTGGGTGCGCCGGTAGCAAGGTGTTCATAAGACCACACCTGAGAGCAAAGACAAATTAAATAAAGTATCGTCAAATTTTATTGTCAATTCAACCCAAAAAAAAAGAAACGAGCGAGTAATCAAGAATTGTATGATATACCTGCAATAGCGAGAGACATGCACATATCGCTTTGGAGTCGGGCCTCGTTGCCTTGTGCAATGCTCGGTAGAGGTACGCAAGAGTTGCGGCTCCCCAGGCATAATCCCCAACCTCCAGCAGGTTACCCAACAACGGTAAATATTTGACGCTGACGGTATTCTTCGACGTTGTTGGGAACAGAATTGCCCCCATCACCCACAAGAGGAAAGCTTGTGTGTACAGCACAAGCATCTGATCCGTGTAGTTATCCGGCAGAACCTTGTAGGTATCTACCAACCATTTCAACTTGATACCCCCAGTGCTAAATTGATCCTGGGGTATCGAAGTAAAGAAGTCCCTAGCGGTCCTCTTATTCGTTGCTTCCGACGGAGGAGCTATTACCGGCCGCCCCGTCACCGGTAACCCTAAGATGAACCCTACATCTTCTAGGGTAATTGTCAGCTCTCCGAGAGGGAAGTGAAACGTATTCGTTTCACTTCTCCACCTTTCAACAAGGGCACCTATTAAGTGCCGGTCAAGTTGTTGAAAGATCTGCCCACGCGTGAAAATCCCAAACCCAATCCCACGCAGTAATCTTTTCTGGGTTCTGTTCAATTTCCATTCTTTAAAATTATCGGATACTTCTACCGTGTTGAGAAGTGCTCTTTCCTACGAATTAATAAATACAATTTAAGCAAATTAAACGATATACAACGTTCCCAAGAATAACAAAGTTGATAAAATAACTATCTTACTCCACCATCCCATATGAGCGTACTGATATGGTTTGCTTGGTCGTATAATACGGACGGATCTTCTGGTCCAGGGTTGAAATCCATTTTTCGCAACTGAAATTATGCAAAACGGCAAGGTTGGAAGCGTAAACATTCTCAAACATACAACGCTAGCACAGTCAACGCTAGCATGTGATCAGATAATACTCACATAAGTTCACATGCTGTGTATATGCAATGTACATAGATACAAACAGACACGGAATGGGATTTTACAAGTGAAATCACATGAACAAATAATACGCAATACACATATATAATCTATATATATGTATAGATACATTGACAAACGCTAGCACAATGCAGCGTTTCGCACACATTCAAAATCATGCATAAGCCGCGATAACAACTCTAGATTATGAACAAATAAAGGATTGGTTTGTGAAGTTACGTGATTGATTCGTCGAATAAAGGATTTCTTGAGAAGAAATTGCGCCGATCTACTTGCCAACACCGCTAGAAGAATTGTGAGAAGAAGGAATGAATAGCAGTTTAGAAGGAATGAATAAGGGTTTCGGAGTAAAGAAGGGGAAAAACGGTCCGCTACACTGTCTAGCGGACGGTAAGATAATGACAAAGTAACAGTCGTGTTGACTGTGTCAGTCGTCCGCTACACTGTCTAGCGGACGACACCGTGGCTGTCAACGTGGGCTTCGATTATGTGCTCCGCTAGACAGTGTAGCGGAGGAAGTGCAGGGGCAAAACGGTAAAAAGTTCCGTCCGCTAGACAGTGTAGCGGACTGCTGACAGCGCCGCAAAAATACGCGATCTGGGCCGTCCATCCCTTCGGGATGGACGGTCAGATCGCGCTAGCAAGATCAGCCATTTTGCTAGCGCTATCAACGGATCAACTCCCTATATATATATATATATATATATATATATATATATATATATATATATATATATATATATATATATATATATATATATATATATATATATATATATATATATATATATATATATATATGGGAGCTGATCCCTATCGACCGGTGGAGAAATAACAATTTCTCCACCAAACCGCTACAAAGAGTAGCGGTTGCAATTATTTCTCACAAATACACAACCGCAACACTTTGTTGCGGTTTCGCACCCCCCATGGCCCCCCCTTCCCCCCCCATGGCCCCCCTTCCCCCGTCCCCCCCATGCCCAACTGCAACAAAGAGTTGCGGTTGGCCCCTTCCCCGTGGTGCCACGTTGCCTTCCCCCTTTCCCCCATGGCCCCCCTTCCCCCGTCCTCCCCTCCCCCGCCACGTGGCCTTCCCCCATGGCCCCCCTTCCCCCCGTCCTCCCCTCCCCCATGCCCAACCGCAACACTTTGTTGCGGTTGGCCCCTCCCCCCGGTCCCCCTTCCCAATTCCCCCGCCACGTGGCCCCGTCCCCCCTCCATGCCCAACCGCAACACTTTGTTGCAGTTGGCATGCCAACCGCAACAAAGTGTTGCTGTCTCCCCCCCCCCCCCCCCGTGATGCCCCCCATGGCCCCCCTTCCCCCCGTGATGCCCCCCTTCCCCATGGCCCCCCCTTCCCCCTCCCGTGATGCCACATGGTGTCCTTCCCCCTCACTCATGGATTTTTTTTCTATCTTCTTTCTTTTCTATCCTTCGCTTTTTTCTCGTTATAATCCCTCCTCCCCGAACCCTTTCTTCCACTCTCCATCATCTTTACCAACTATCTTCATACTCCATATCTCACCTACAACAATACAAACAAAAAAATTTTACACTAGAAATCGGTGGATTTTTCTTTAAATATATCAAGTCAAAACAAGTAAGTATTTTTTAGGTTTTCTTATATAATTCAATGTTAATTTCAAAGTTCAAAAATAGTCATTGTAGACTCAAATCGAAGATAACGAAAATACAAATTGAAGGAAACAAAAATCAGATCAATCGGAGATCGGATGAGCGGTATTACATTTATAGATTCCAAAATAGCGATTTTTTAGGGCGTCTAAATTAGGATTTTTCAAGAATTTATAAAAAATAGCTAGAGCTAGATTTTGCCAATGTGAAAAAAAGAGACCCTAGTTATTTTTAAAAGATCTATATCAAGGAAAATTTTGAAAATTTTCCAAATACTGGAAAGGGGTTAACTGATACGGGGAACCTTGTAACTTTGTACTGTAATTTAAAATATCAAGCCAGAGCGATTTCGCGCGAAACTTTTATGAGAACCCTAGGATGTTGGGAAGTTCCATCCCCCAGGAATTTGGGCCATTCCGAAGTCGTTAGCTATTTTTTGGCCGAACGGGCTTTTAAGCGCTCGATCCGGACACCGGTTCGGGATTTTTGGGCGAAAAGTCCGTAGAATACTTTTTAGATCAAGAATGAATTCAGGAAGCTTAAAATAGCATTTCAATGCACTTTTGAGATTGTTCTGATGCCAGGGGCATTTTGGTAATTTGCCACCCCGAGAGGGGTATTTTGGTAATTTTACGGTGTTAAGTTTTTCAAAGGACTTTCTAGTCCAGAAATGTAAGTAAAACACCTGAAAGGTTGTTTTGAAGCTGGTTTGGGGCGTTAGGGTGATAATGAACCCCCGGGGGCATTTCGGTAATTTATCGCTCATCGGGGGTATTTTGGTAATTGAACATTGTAACACAACTGGAGGAAATAATTTTGGTTTAAGACACTGTGTGTATTCCTAGGGTGTAACACTATGTGTGTTTAATGTGAATACGAAACGTAATTGTCGCTAAAGGTGAAAACTTAATTAGACAGTTTTTCACAAATTTATAAAAAATAGCTAGAGCTAGATTGTGCCAAAGTGCAAAAAAGAGACCCTAGTTATTTTTAAAAGATCTATATCACGGAAAAATTTCAGATTTTTCCAAAGACTGGAAAGGGGTTAACTGATTGAGGGGAACCTTGTAACTTTGCAGTGTAATTTAAAATATCAAGCCAGCGCGATTTCGTGCAAAACTTTTATGAGAACCCTAGGATGTTGGGAAGTTCCATCCCCCAGGAATTCGGGGCCATTCCGAAGTCGTTAGCTATTTTTTTGGCCGAACGGGCTTTTAAGCGCTCGATCCGGACACCGGTTCGGGATTTTTGGGCGAAAAGTCCGTAGAATACTTTTTAGATCAAGAATGAATTTAGAAAGCTTAAAATAACATTTCAAAGCACTTTTGAGATTGTTCTAATGCCAGGAGCATTTTGATAATTTGCCACCCCGAGAGGGGTATTTTGGTAATTTTACGGTGTTAAGTTTTTCAAAGGACTTTCTAGTCCAGAAATGTAAGTAAAACACCTGAAAGGTTGTTTTGAAGCTGGTTTGGGGCGTTAGGGTGATAATGAACCCCCGGGGGCATTTCGGTAATTTGCCGCTCATCGGGGGTATTTTGGTAATTGAACATTGTAAAATTTTTCGCAACTGGAGGAAAGAGTAGGAGTGTAAGACACCCGAAAAGTTATTTTAAAGTTGTTCTGAGATGTTTGTTGGGTCGATAGCTGCCAGGGGGTATTTTGCTTAAGTTGGGGGTGTTTTGGTAACTCATCCCCTTTAAATTTTGATAAAGGAAATATTTGGTATATAATTGATGTAATACATTTAAAAAGTAGTTTTAAAGCGATTTTGAGGTGTTGGGGCTGTAGCGGCCATCAGGGGGTATATTGCTAAATAACCACGTTGGCGCTAAATTTTAGGGAACTAGCGTAATTAAGCGTTCAGAGTAGTGAGAAGTGAGGAATTGTTTTAATACATTGAAATAATGAGATAATTACTATTGCTAATGCGTTGGTAAGCTAGGTTAAAGATCCATTTATAGTTTTGGAATGTAAATATTATGGATACTAAGTTGGTTTACGATTATATTTTGTTTTTAGATATATGAATTTCAACGTCGGACCTCATGATACATCAATCCTATACGATGACGATGACCACGTCGCGAGGCACGTATTTGACAGTGTCGATAGGGGTGTTTTGGAAACAATTCAAAGCACAAGTCACCACGATGAGTGGGTACTAAACGAGGAACAAATACAACTATTACACCGTCAAAATTTATCTATGTTCACTGATCCCGGGATTTGGTCTCGACACGACGATTGCCTTATATCTGCTCTAATTGAACGATGGAGGAGTGAGACGAACTCATTTCACTTCCGGTTTGGTGAAATGACTATTACATTAGAGGACGTCGGATTTATACTTGGAATCCCATGTCACGGCAAACTCATTACTTCGAGCAAAACATCTGCATCCATAGCGAAGATGGCTAGGCAGTATTTCCCGGGAATTCCGAGGGAAGCTCTTCCCAAGAAGTCCTTTAATCGTCTAATTAATTACGTAAGTTTACAAATCAATCCTTTATTTGTGTGTGTGTGTGTGTGTGTGTGTGTGTATATATATATATATATATATATATATATATATATATATATATATATATATATATATATAGGGAGCTGATCCGTTGATAGCGCTAGCAAAATAGAAGATCTTGCTAGCGCGATCTGGCCGTCCATCCCGAAGGGATGGACGGCCCAGATCCTTTTTTTTGCAGCGCTGTCAGTCGTCCGCAAAATAGTGTAGCAGACGGACCTTTTTACCATTTTGCCCCTGCTCCCCCCTCCGCTACACTGTCTAGCAGTCCACTTTCTTGGGCCCACGTTGACAGCCAAAAAGTCGTCCGCTACACTGTCTAGTGGACGACTGACTTCCCTGACACAACTGACACATTTCCACGTGTTTGTACCTTTATTTCTACACACGACGGGTTGTCGGAATTTCTCAAGCTCCTTCGGCTACAATTTTCTTCTCCTTTGGACTCGCTTCCATTTTCAGCTCCCTTCAAGCTTCGAGTAAAACTTGCTTCAAGCTTCACTCAAGTAAGGTAAGTTTGCGAATGGTGAAGTTTTCTTTATGGATTGACTGGTAAAATATAATTTTATTTTGTTTGGACAAAAAAGTATAGTTTTTTTTTTATGTTCTAGAAATTTGTCACTGTATTCTTCAATTTGTGATGTTCTAGACATGATGTTCATAAAAAAGGTGTAATTTGTTAACTCTAAATAAAGTCATTATAGTTTAATTCAATTTTTTGGCATGATGAATTCGTCTATTTATCTTAGTAATTTTAATTTGTTATGTTCAATAAATTAATAATTGTTAATTTGGAGACACTTTCAGGGGTTATGCATACGGTATGTTTGTCATCCTAAATTGGTCTATTCGCCAAGGTAATTTTTAGGTAATATTTTCAGTTAGAAATGCCATTTGATTGTTAAGCGTAGTCTATTTCTACACAGGTCTTGTTTCACAATGTCTGATTTCGTGTCGAGCTCCAACGTCCCCGTAGATGCTAGTGATCCGTATCTAGGACGAACGTTTCAAACATTGGAAGAAGCTGAAGAATGTTTTCGAGCGTATTCATTGAGGGTTGGTTTTGGCATTAGAATAAAGACTACAAGAACAAGCAACGTAACAAAAAAGATATGCTCTCGCTTATACGAGTGTCATAGGGGCAGAAATCCACAGCAAAATGAGACACGCGTAGGCAATGATGACAGTGATGACGAAATAGGATATTCGCGTAGAAGACGGGACTGCTTTGAGCGCACAAATTGCCAGGTCAAGATGTTCGTAAGCTACAAAGCCAATCATGATCATTGGCTTATTACCAGCCTGGAACTGGCACACAATCACCCGTTAGTAACTCCTTCTAAGGTGAGTCAGATGCATCAACACAAGAAGATGGGTAAGGTCGCGAGGAGCCTAATTCACACAATGAGCAATGCGCGAATTGGACCTACTGAGATTGTTAATGTTCTTGCTGAACAGGCTGGGGGAATTCAAAATTTAAACTTTAACACGACAGACGTTCGTAACGCGGTCCGAACCCATAGACGAGCCGCGTATGACCTCAATGATGCGCAATCGACAATGAGCCTATTGAAACGGATGCAGATGGAGGACCCGCAGTTTACCTTCGATTATAAACTTGACGACGAGCATCGAGTTAGTACAATTTTTTGGGTCGACGGTCGTTCGAGGCTAGCTTATAAGCATTTTGGGGATGTCGTGACTTTCGACACCACATACCGTACCAACAAGTACTCGATGCCGTTCGCTCCTTTCACCGGCGTCAATCATCATTATCACTCCATCCTGTTCGGGTTCGCCTTGTTAAGGGACGAGAGCGAGGGTTCTTTTGTATGGTTGTTTAGGACGTGGCTGGAAGCAATGAACTTCAAAGCACCCAAAGTGATCATCACCGATCAAGATTTGGCAATGAAGAAGGCTATTGCGACCGTCTTCCCAGACACCCGGCACAACTTGTGCACTTGGCACATAAGCAACAAATACCCGGAACGTCTGCATCACGTGTACGCAAAGTATCCAGACTTTAAACAGGATTTTGACAAGTGCGTTACCAAGTCGTTAACGATTGAGGAATTCGAGGAGAGGTGGGAAAAGCTTGTTCGGGATTACTCATTGCAAGACAACGAGTGGCTCCAGCACTTGTACGAGCGCAAAGAGCAATGGATTGGCGTTTACACGAGGAGGTATTTTTCAGCGGGCATGAAAACGACGGGCAGGAGTGAATCTATGAATGCCACGTTCGATAGTTATGTGGGTACAGCTACCAATTTGAAGACTTTCGTTGCATCCGCACAAAAAGCGGTAGCTTCGTTGTTCGTAAAAGAAAGGGCTGCCGACTTTGCAACAACGTACAAACAAAGGAGAAGGTTGCTCGAGACCCCGCTGGAGCTGAACGGTGCCAAAGTCTATACGAAGGAGATCTTCTTGCTATACCAAGTAGAGCTGCGAAAATCGGGACGATACAGTATAAACAAGGTGGCAGAAATGTCTACGCGTGAGTACAAGGTTTATTCGCTCGTGAATGACCTCGTCCCTGAGAAGCTGCGCAGAATTTATACGGTGAGCCACGACACATTGACGGACTCGGTGACATGTGTTTGCAAGAAGTTTGAGTTCCATGGCATCCTGTGTAGACACATTCTGCGGTTTTTCACCCAGAAGAATATCAGGACAATCCCCGATAAATACGTCTTGCCACGGTGGACGAAAGGTGCAAACAGGTTGCACGGTACCATTTCCTTTCCGGAGCACCCGTATACTGACTTTGAAGAATCAGAGACGTTGCGGTATAATCATCTGGTGACGATGTTCACCCGTTTGTCCGTAAAGGCTGCTGCTACAATGGTCGGTTATAAACATCTCCTCGAGGTAGCTCAGCAGCAAGAGCCCATCGTCGACCAGTTGGAAGCAGCTTCAGTCACCAATGCGGTTGACACCGAGCCTACGACGGAATCCGAAGATGACGAGCCGGGGGAGGAAGGCGACAATGATATCCGGCCGTTGGATCCAATTATATCGCAAACGAAAGGCCGCAAGAGATCTACGCGGATGAAAAGCTCAATTGAAACGGCAACTCAACCTAAAAAGCTGCGAAGGTGTGCATTGTGCAACAAAATGACCGACCACGACAAGCGGAACCATTACAAGGCACTGGGGATAAGTCCAGGGGGTTTGCAAGATGGGGAAGAAGATGACGCCGAAGATGAGGACGAACAAGCTGCAGTGGACCTTTAATTTTTTGTATAAGTTTGACATTTGCAATAATTTTTATATAAGTTTGACATTTGTAATAATTTTTTTCTAATAATTTTTCGACCGATTACTGGAATTTTTTTTCTGATGTAGCGGACGGATATGCATAGCCCTAATTTTTTGGTCTTCATTTATGTCCGCTATACAATGTAGCGGACGGCATCGCAGAAAAACTTTTGGTCTTCATTTATGTCCGCTATACAATGTAGCGGACGTCATCGCAGAAAAACTTTTGGTTTATTTATGTCCGCTATACAATGTAGCGGACTGAATCGCAGAAAAACTATTGTTTTTCATTTATGTCCGCTATACAATGAGCGGACGGCATCGCAGAAAAACTTTTGGTCTTCATTTATGTCCGCTATACAATGTAGCGGACGTCATCGCAGAAAAACTTTTGATTTATTTATGTCCGCTATACAATGTAGCGGACCTCTATCCTATTATATATATTAATCAAATCGGGCAATCAGCTTTTATCAGTCCGCTATATTCTCTCTCTCTCTCTCTCAAACATCTAACCCAAGCCGCTACCCCATCTACGGCGACCCACATCTCCGGCGACACCACCGTCCTCCCCTCATCGCCGACCTCGATGGCTTCTGGATCGGAGACCACCTACGATTTTATTGGCAACTTGCACCTGGCAGGCAAACACTTTTTCAAAGTCATGATGCCGGGATTTGAGAATGAACTTGTAGGCCATCCCTCTTTCTCTGTATTTTCGTGTGTTAAAAGTTTGATCTTTTGGTTAAAAACTAACCTATTTTATGTATTGTGTTTGTTAGGACATACCGGAAGCCTTTACCAATCAATTTACAACAATTCATGACACTTCAAGATTATATAGCCGCAAGGGGGCCTGGCAGGTTGAAATCAAGCTGAAGCCCGGCCGACCCCAAAAAAAGCAATTCGCAGAGGGTTGGAACGTCTTCGTGCGCCAGCATGGCCTCGAACTCGGGGACTTTGTAGTGTTTGAACACCTTGGGTGGTGGGATTTTCAAGTTGTAATCTTTGATCGGAGCGCTTGTGAAAAAATTTCTTTCCCCCAATGTGAACCCTAATTTATTATTAATAACCAAATTTATTGTATACATGTTCATTATGTTTCCAAAAATTTTCTCGCTTAATTGTGCCGTTTGAGATACCCTCAATATATTGAGATCGTTGATTGTGAATCGTACGTTATTTATTGTTTATCGATATTGAGATTGTTGATTCCGTCGCTAAAACAAGTCTTCGGGCGCCAATTTATTAAAACTGCATCACGCTACATTGTATAGCTGTACTATATAGCGGACACCAAAGTCTAGCTCTACAATATAGCGGCTATAAGGCCTCCGCTTAGGCCGGGGTTGGGGAAGTTCGGAGCAGTAGAAACTCTTAACCCAACACTTGAAAATTTTCACTTCCCCCACTGTCCGCCACATTGTGTAGCGGACGGACCAACAAACACTCAACACTTAGAAAATTTTTTCACTTCCCCCACTGTCCGCCACATTGTGTAGCGGACGGTCCAGCAGAAACTCTTAACCCAACACTTGAAAAATTTTCAATCCCCCACTGTCCGCCACATTGTGTAGCGGACGGAGCAGCAGAAACTCTTAACCCAACACTTGGAAAATTTTCAATCCCCCACTGTCCGCCACATTGTGTAGCGGACGGAGCAGCAGAAACTCTTAACCCAACACTTGGAAAATTTTCACTTCCCCCACTGTCCGCCACATTGTGTAGCGGACGGACCAACAAACACTCAACACTTCGAAAAAATTTTCACTTCCCCCACTGTCCGCCACATTGTGTAGCGGACGGACCAGCAGAAACTCTTAATTTGACACTTAGAAAATTTTCACTTCCCCCATTGTCCGCCACATTGTGTAGCGGACGGACCAAAATTTTTTCACTTCCCCTACTGTCCGCCACATTGTGTAGCGGACGGACCAGCAAAATGTCTTAACCCAACACTTCCCTACTGTCCGCTACACATTTTGTTTTCCACCTTTCAATCATTCTCAATGAGAGCCAAAAAACCAAACTCAAATCAATCAAAATCATCTTCAACGGAAATCAGACAAATCAATCAATCAATAATCTTCAACACAAATCAATGAGAGCTTTCTAAATAATCATAGTTTATTAAAAAAATTTGACAGTGTAATGGTACAATGTCAACTAGGGGAATCATGTTGGGAGGGATTCTCGGCATTAGCCGGATTTACAATATACCTAACCGCTCTAGGCCGGCCTTTCATAATTTGCCAAGCCATTCTATATCTAAAGGTGTCTACTTCTGCTTGGCTCCACACCGCCGCCTTGAGGCTCTCGGACCGGCAAATGTAATCCATGTACATGCAAAGGAAAACGCCGCAGTCCGAAGTGTTACGTTGCTTGGGCCTCCTCTTCTTCAGTCGCCAATCGAGCTTTGGCCGCGCCGGTACAGGGTTACCACGGATACCATTGACCATTGCACAAAATATATTCTGCGAGAAACACAAAACGGCGTAAGACACGAGTTAACATTTATGCCAAGTTACAATAACTGTTAAACAACAATCGTAATATTACCATTGAGTCCAACTGGGCTTTGTACATCTGCAGCACAGGCATGTGGGCGGTATCGTCGTGGAGACTGTCGATCACCGATACGACTTTCTCTACCGGTTCATAGCAAACCAAGTACCAGTGGCTTTCCCCTAAAAATGGGATTAGAAACACGTCGGCAACACTTGCGCTCACTGGACTATCCCTAGCAAGATACGCTCGTAGGTTAGCGGACGGTCTCCACTGGCTCAACTTTTTCTTCCCCCTTTGCTCGACCCACTCATGCCATTCAGACACTAGGAGGCTATGAAAAAAGGCATCCACCAAAAAAATGGCCGGGTACTCGTTCAGCCGCTCCCGACCCCTTTCCTTCAGAATCTCCACGTATGTGGAGATGACACCGTTGTCTAACCAACTCCCCGGAGCCAGGGAGGCCATTTCTCCCCACTCGCAAGTGTAATCCATGCCCTCCGGATGATTCACACTATACAACGCTTTGTCCCGGGGGAAGCCGCTAAAATAACGCTCTCTGATTATTTGGCATTTATGCGGCTTTAGGGGCTTCACTGGATGCCCTTTGCGATATTGCCCTCGGGGGTCGACAGGGGGATATTGCACTCCTTCGGCAATAGATGGTCCTGCCCACGGGACAATGGGCAGTGTCTCCGACAGACTGATGTGTCCGAAACCCCAGTCTTGCGTGACTTGACTCTGAGAGAAGGGTTGGGGTTCCGAGTCCAATAGCAAAGAGAAGGAGGGCGCACTGTAGTCTTCCCACGGCGCTTGAGCCTGGCCCATGGTGCTTGGCGGTCCCCAATCACCACCCATTCCCGGTACAGAGGGACCACCATATCCCTGGCTCACTCCCGAAGTCTGTCCCGAGGGATCGGTGTATCCCTCGCTCACATATGGGGGCTGCCACCCCGGATAACCCATTCCCGGGCTGACGCCGGAAGGCTGGCCCGATGCTTGGTGTAAAAAATTCCCGCAGCCATACGCCAACGCATCAGCCTGTTGGCGAAGCTCCTCGCCCATTGCATCCACCAAATCCTTCCGCTCGCGCAACTTCTGGAAGAAGGCGAACGAGGCATTAACCTACATCCAGAGAGATAATAAATAAGTAACTTCATACACAGTTAGAATCATCAAGTTCAATTAAAGCACTTATTGGCCAACTTACCAGATTGTATGCCATGTGCTCATCGATCTGACCCCTAGGGTGGTACTTCTCCCCGCGTTCAAACCTTACTGGAGCTACTCTCCTCCGGGTGATGCGGTAGTACCACCCATTGTACTGTTCGATACTGATCACGGGGTCAGGCTCCGACACAATGGCCGCCAGCGTGTCCTGCCAGGAATCCCAAACCTCAAGTTCTCGTGCGCACAAGTCGTGCGCATTTGCCTTGCCAAACCGAGGGACACCCGGTGGGTTCCTGTTAAGCCTCATATCCGGCGCGCCGGCTGGCAACCCCTGCAGGCACTCAAAATGGCGCATAGCGCGATCTGGCAGCTGCCACTCTGCGACCTCGAAGTGGATCAGGGGTGTGCGTTGCAACCCGGAGAGCGTGAAGACGAACGACTCTCCCACCCGTCGCGCCAAATGTTTGTACGGTGCCCATCGCATCTGGCCAGGAGATAACGAGTCGAGCTCCCCCCGATAGTACGTAATGTTGTGATGGGGATCGTCTCTCCTCTGGTAGTGGCTGTCCTTCCGGCTGTACTCCCAGGCGCACAACCGAGGCCACACATTATCGGTTCCGTCCCTACGCGTGGGTGCGCCGGTAGCAAGGTGTTCATAAGACCACACCTGAGAGCAAAGACAAATTAAATAAAGTATCGTCAAATTTTATTGTCAATTCAACCCAAAAAAAAAAAGAAACGAGCAAGTAATCAAGAATTGTATGATATACCTGCAATAGCGAGAGACATGCACATATAGCTTTGGAGTCGGGCCTCGTTGCCTTGTGCAATGCTCGGTAGAGGTACGCAAGAGTTGCGGCTCCCCAGGCATAATCCCCAACCTCCAGTAGGTTACCCAACAACGGTAAATATTTGACGCTGACGGTATTCTTCGACGTTGTTGGGAACAGAATTGCCCCCATCACCCACAAGAGGAAAGCTTGTGTGTACAGCACAAGCATCTGATCCGTGTAGTTATCCGGCAGAACCTTGTAGGTATCTACCAACCATTTCAACTTGATACCCCCAGTGCTAAATTGATCCTGGGGTATCGAAGTAAAGAAGTCCCTAGCGGTCCTCTTATTCGTTGCTTCCGACGGAGGAGCTATTACCGGCCGCCCCGTCACCGGTAACCCTAAGATGAACCCTACATCTTCTAGGGTAATTGTCAGCTCTCCGAGAGGGAAGTGAAACGTATTCGTTTCACTTCTCCACCTTTCAACAAGGGCACCTATTAAGTGCCGGTCAAGTTGTTGAAAGATCTGCCCACGCGTGAAAATCCCAAACCCAATCCCACGCAGTAATCTTTTCTGGGTTCTGTTCAATTTCCATGCTTTAAAATTATCGGATACTTCTACCGTGTTGAGAAGTGCTCTTTCCTACGAATTAATAAATACAATTTAAGCAAATTAAACGATATACAACGTTCCCAAGAATAACAAAGTTGATAAAATAAGTATCTTACTCCACCATCCCATATGAGCGTACTGATATGGTTTGCTTGGTCGTATAATACGGACGGATCTTCTGGTCCAGGGTTGAAATCCATTTTTCGCAACTGAAATTATGCAAAACGGCAAGGTTGGAAGCGTAAACATTCTCAAACATACAACGCTAGCACAGTCAACGCTAGCATGTGATCAGATAATACTCACATAAGTTCACATGCTGTGTATATGCAATGTACATAGATACAAACAGACACGGAATGGGATTTTACAAGTGAAATCACATGAACAAATAATACGCAATACACATATATAATCTATATATATGTATAGATACATTGACAAACGCTAGCACAATGCACCGCGCACACATTCAAAATCATGCATAAGCCGCGATAACAACTCTAGATTATGAACAAATAAAGGATTGGTTTGTGAACTTACGTGATTGATTCGTCGAATAAAGGATTTCTTGAGAAGAAATTGCGCCGATCTACTTGCCAACGCCGCTAGAAGAATTGTGAGAAGAAGGAATGAATAGCAGTTTAGAAGGAATGAATAAGGGTTTCGAAGTAAAGAAAGGGAAAAACGGTCCGCTACACTGTCTAGCGGACGGTGGGATAATGACAAAGTAACAGTCGTCCGCTAGACAGTGTAGCGGACGACTTTTTGGCTGTCAACGTGGGCCCAAGAAAGTGGTCCGCTAGACAGTGTAGCGGAGGGGGGAGCAGGGGCAAAATGGTAAAAAGGTCCGTCCGCTACACTATGTAGCGGATGACTGACAGTGCCGCAAAAAAAAGGATCTGGGCCGTCCATCCCGAAGGGATGGACGGCCAGATCGCGCTAGCAAGATCTCCTATTTTGCTAGCGCTATCAACGGATCAGCTCCCATATATATATATATATATATATATATATATATATATATATATATATATATATATATATATATATATATATATATATATATATATATATATATATATAGGGAGCTGATCCGTTGATAGCGCTAGAAAAATGAGGTATTTTGCTAGCGCGATCTGGCCGTCCATCCTGAAAGATGGACGGCCCAGATCGCGCCTTCTTCCCAAACTGTCAGCCGTCTGCCATACAGTCTCGCGGACGGGATTTTTTACCTTTTTGCCCTCCTCCCATGTCCGCGAGACTGTCTCGCGGACGACTTTCGGTTCCTGACATGTGTCAGGAAAAAGGCGTCCGCGAGACAGTGTAGCAGGCGCCCTCTAGGCTGACACATGTCAGGACCTGTCCCGTCGGTCGCCTAGAAAGTCTCCTGTCAGAGCCCCGAGAACTGTTTCCCTTGGTATCTGTGACGTCAACAGTGTCCGCTTTGTGGGAGCTGTACAATGTAGCGGACGGCGTCCCTTCGTCCACTCTCTCCTGCTATAAATATTAATCAGATCGGGCTATATATATTAATGTAGCGGACGGCGTCCCCTCTCTCTCTCTGTTGAACATCTAACCCAAGCCGCTACCCCATCTACGGTGACCCACATCTCCGGTCACCCACATCTCCGGCGACACCACCGTCCTCCTCTCAACGCCGATCTCGATGGCTTCTGGATCGGAGACCACCTACGCCTACGATTATATTGGCAACTTGCACCTGGTAGGCAAACACTTTTTCAAAGTCATGATGCCGGGATTTGAGCATGAACTTGTAGGCTATCCCTCTTTCTCTTTCTCTATATTTTCGTGTGTTAAAAGTTTGATCTTTTGTTTTTCTTAACCAAAACTAACCTATTTTTTGTATTGTGTTTGGTAGGACATACCGGAAGCATTTACCAATCAATTTACAACAATTCATGATAGTGCAAGATTATATAGCCGCAAGGGGGCATGGCAGGTTGAAATCAAGCTGAAGCCCGGCCGACCCCAAAAAAAGCAATTCGCAGAGGGTTGGAACGTCTTCGTGCGCCAGCATGGCCTTGAACTCGGGGACTTTGTAGTGTTCGAACACCTTGGGTGGTGGGATTTTCAAGTTGTAATCTTTGATCGGAGCGCTTGTGAAAAACTTTCGTACCCCATTTGTGAACCCTAGTTTATTATTATAATAAAAATTTATGTTCTTGTTCATTATGTTTCCAAATTTTTTCTTGCTTAATTGTGCCTTTTTTGTTGCCTTGATATATTGAGATCGTTGATTGTGAATCGTACATTATTTTTTGTTTATTGAGATTGTTGATTCCGTCGCTAAAACAAGTCTTCGGGCGTCAGTTTATTAAAATAGCATTAACCTACTATGTCGCTAAAACAAGTCTTCGGGCGCCAATTTATTTCAATTTATTAAAACTGCATTACGGGCGCCAATTTATTCTAATTTATTACATTACGCTACATTGTATAGCTCTATATATAGCGGACACCAAAGTCTAGCTCTACAATATAGCGGATATAAGGCCTCCGCTTAGGCCGGGGTTCGGGAAGGTCGGAACTAAATGTCTGGTCCGTGCCAACCATTTTCTGGACCCGGAACTAAATGTCTGGTCCGTGCCAACCATTTTCTGGTCCAACACTATTTTTTTTGTTTTCGGTATCTATATCCGCGATACTATATAGCGGACAGTCTATCGTCCGCGATACTATATAGCAGACAGTCTATCGTCCGCGATACTATATAGCGGACAGTCCCGCAGAAAGAACAAACTGGTGTTATCCGCGATACTATATAGCGGACAGGTGTCATCCGCTACATTGTATAGCGGACAGCAAATATATATTCAAAAAAGTTCTAACTTCGACACTCTTCTCCGTTCTTCCTACTCACAAATATTCCCAGCGGCGTTGGCAAGCAGATCTGCGCAATTTCTTCATAAGAGCAGCTTTAATACCCTAATAGATCACGTAAGTTCACAAAATCAATCCTTTACATGTTTCTAATCTATAGTTGTGATCAATATTGTGTTTTATGCGTGGTTTTGATTATGCATTGAGCATGTTTATCTTGGATGCTTTTTTTCATCAGATCCTAGTACAAGAGTGGCACGACTGGGGCAATGCAAGGAAGGGGAAGGGGAGAACCATGGCCCAGTGGAAACCGTCCCCTAACCTACAAGCATATCTTGCTAGGGATAGTCTAGTGAGAGCAAGTGTTGCCGACGTGTTTCTAATCCCCTTTTTAGGGAATGCCCACTGGTACTTGGTTTGCTACGAACCATTATAGAGCACGGTATCAGTCGTCGACAGTCTCTATGATGATATCGACATGATGCCTGTGATTGATATGTACCGAGGCATAGGCCAGTTGGATGCCATGGTAAGATCCTGTTTCCTTCTTATTGTAACTTGCATATTATAAAACTGATTAATCTTATTTTGTTTGCTATGTTTAATGTTTAATGCTTATTATGTTTCTCGCAGAATCTTTTTGCTGCCCTGGTCAATGGTAGGCGTCGGGAGAAGGTATCGCGCAGGCCGGACCTCATTTTCCGATTTAAGAGGAGTAGGCCCAAGCAACATAATTCCTCGGACTGCGGCGTCTTCCTCTGCATGTACATGGATTACATTTGCCAGTCTGAGAGCCTCAAGAAGACTATCTGGAGCCAAGAATGCATACAAGACTTTAGGTATAGGATTGCTTGGCAAATTATGAATGGCCGGCCTAGAGCTATTAGGTTTATTGTAAATCCGTGTAAGGAACATCATTCCCGCGAGAGATGATGTTCCCCAATTCACATTGTAACGTTATATTCAACACTTTTTTAAAAAAAAATTATTGAATGCGATTGATTTTATTGACCGATATGATTTAACGGTGGGAAACCAAGTGTTGGATATCTGTCTATCTGCAGGGCAAGTGTTCAAAAAATAACCAAGTGTTCGATAATCAGTCTTTTTGCTCGGCCGTCCGCTACATAGTATAACGGACGTAGAGAACACAACCAAAAAAAAACTAAGTGTTGGAGAGGTGGGTATTCTGCGGGGCCGTCCGCTACATAGTATAGCGGACGTAGAGAAGACAACCAAAAAAAAAAACTAAGTGTTGGAGAGGTGGGTATTCTGCGGGGCCGTCCGCTACATAGTATAGCGGACGTAGAGAAAACAACCAAAAAAAACTAAGTGTTGGAGAGGTGGGTATTCTGCGGGGCCGTCCGCTACATAGTATAGCGGACATAGAGACTGGGGCCGTCCGCTACATAGTATAGCGGACATAAAGAAAATAACCAAAAAAAACTAAGTGTTAGAGAGGTGGGTATTCTGCGGGCCGTCCGCTACATAGTATAGCGGACGTAGAGAAGACAACCAAAAGAAAAAAAAACTAAGTGTTGGAGAGGTGGGTATTCTGCGGGGCTACATAGTATAGCGGACGTAGAGAAAACACCAAAAAAAAAACTAAGTGTTGGAGAAGTATTCTAAATACCTTAGGTTTCTAATGTTGTGCTGCGCAGTGTAGCGGACAGTGTAAGAAATCACATATAAAAAAATGAGAGTAAAGGTTATTACAAAAAAATCATTACTAAAAGATTATTACAAAATGTCCGACAGGTTTGATGGCTCATAAAAGATTATTACAATAAATATTCAGTACACTAAAGTTCCACTGCAGCTTGTTCGTCCTCATCCTCGGCATCATCTTCTTCCCCGTCTTGCAAAGGCACTGGACTTATCCCCAGTGCCTTGTAATGGTTCCGCTTGTCGTGGTCGGTCATTTTGTTGCACAATGCACACCTTCTCAGCTTTTTTGGTTGAGTTGCCGTCTCAATAGAGCTTTTCATCCGCGTAGATCTCTTGCGGCCTTTCGTTTGCGATATAATTGGATCCAAAGGCCGGATATCATTGTCGTCTCCCTCCCCCGGCTCGTCATCTTCTGATCCCGTCGTAGGCTCGGTGTCAACCGCATTGCTGACTGAAGCTGCTTCCAATTGGTCGACGATGGGCTCTTGCTGCTGAGCTACCTCGAGGAGATGTTTATATCCGACCATTGTAGCAGCACCCTTTACGGACAAACGGGTGAACATCGTCACCAGATGATTATACCGCAACGTCTCTGATTCTTCAAAGTCAGTATACGGGTGCTCCGGAAAGGAAATGGTACCGTGCAACCTGTTTGCACCTTTCGTCCACCGTGGCAGGACGTATTTATCGGGGATTGTCCTGATATTCTTCTGTGTGAAAAACCGCAGAATGTGTCTACACAGGATGCCATGGAACTCAAACTTCTTGCAAACACATGTCACCGAGTCCGTCAATGTGTCGTGGGTCACCGTATAAATTCTGCGCAGCTTCTCAGGGACGAGGTCATTCACGAGCGAATAAACCTTGTACTCACGCGACGACTTTTCTGCCACCTTGTATATACTGTATCGGCCCGATTTTTGCAGCTCTACTTGGTATAGCAGGAAGATCTCCTTCGTATAGACTTTGGCACCGTTCAGCTCCAGCGGGGTCTCAAGCAACCTTCTCCTTTGCTTGTACGTGGTTGCAAAGTCTGCAGCCCTTTCTTTCACGAACAACGACGCAACCGCTTTTTGTGCAGATGTGACGAAACTCTTCAAATTGGTAGTTGTACCCACATAACTATCGAACGTGGCATTCATAGATTCACTCCTGCCCGTCGTTTTCATGCCCGCAGAAAAATGACTTCTCGTGTAAACGCCAATCCATTGCTCTTTGAGCCCGTACAAGTGCTGGAGCCACTCGTTGTCTTGCAATGAGTAATCCCGAACAAGCTTTTCCCACCTCTCCTCGAATTCCTCAATCGTTAATGACTTGAGGACGCATTTGTCAAAATCCTGTTTAAAGTCTGGATACTTTGCGTACATGTGATGCAGACGTTCCGGGTATTTGTTGCTTATGTGCCAAGTGCACAAGTTGTGTCGAGTATCTGGGAAGACGGTAGCAATAGCCTTCTTCATTGCCAAATCTTGATCGGTGATGATAACAGTCGGTGCTTTGAAGTTCATTGCTTCCAGCCACACCCTAAACAACCATTCAAAAGAACTCTCGCTCTCGTCCCTTAACAAGGCGAACCCGAACAGGATGGAGTGATAATGATGATTGACGCCCGTGAAAGGAGCGAACGGCATCGAGTACTTGTTGGTACGGTATGTGGTGTCGAAAGTCACGACATCCCCAAAATGCTTATAAGCTAGCCTCGAACGACCGTCGACCCAAAAAATTGTGCTAACTCGATGCTCGTCGTCAAGTTTATAGTCGAAGGTAAACTGCGGGTCCTCCATCTGCATCCGTTTCAATAGGCTCATTGTCGCTTGCGCATCATTGAGGTCATACGCGGCTCGTCTATGGGTTCGGACCGCGTTACGAACGTCTGTCGTGTTAAAGTTTAAATTTTGAATTCCCCCAGCCTGTTCAGCAAGAACATTAATCATGTCGGTAGGTCCTAGCCGCGCATCGCTCATTGTGTGAATTAGGCTCCTCGCGACCTTACCCATCTTCTTGTGTTGATGCATCTGACTCACCTTAGAAGGGGTTACTAACGGGTGATTGTGTGCCAGTTCCAGGCTGGTAATAAGCCAATGATCTTGTTTGGCTTTATAGCTTACGAACATCTTGACCTGGCAATTCGTGCGCGCAAAGCAATCCCGTCTTCTCCGCGCATACCCTATTTCGTCATCATCACTGTCATCATTGCCTACGCGTGTCTCATTTTGCACTGGGTTTCTGCCCCTATGACACTCGTATAAGCGAGAGCATATCCTTTTCGTTACGTTGCTTGTTCTTGTAGTTTTTATTCTAATGCCAAAACCAACCCTCAATGAATACGCTCGAAAACATTCTCCAGCTTCTTCCAATGTTTGAAAGGTTCGTCCTAGATACGGATCACTAGCATCTACGGGGGTGTTGGAGCTCGACACGAAATCAGACATTGTGAAACAAGACCTATGTAGAAATAGATTACGCTTATTATCTCAAAATTATCTTGACGAATAGACCGATTTAGGATACCATATACATAATCTCAAAAGTGTCTCCCATTTTGCTAATTATATATTTACTGAACATAACAAATTAAAATTACTAAGATAAACAGACAAATTCACCATGCCAAAATACAACAAACATATCTCAAAAAATTGAATTTTAATAGGATACAAGTGTCAAAGTTAGCGAACCTCAAAAAAATCGAAATTAACTACAATGAATTAGTTTAAAGTTAACAAATTAATTTCTAGAACATCACAAGTTGATGAATAGAGTGACAAATTTCTAGAACATCACCAAAGATCTATAATTTTTTGTCGAAAAAAAAATTATATTTTATCAGTCAATCCACCCAAAAAACGATAGCAAGATCACAAACTTACCTTGCTTGAGTGATGCTTGAACCAAGTGTTACTCGAAGCTTGAAGGGAGCTGAAAATGGAAGCAAGTGAATCTGAAGCTCGCAAAAATTTTGCTGAAAGAGCCGAGAATTAGGGAGCTGAAAATGGAAGCAAGACTGTCAGTCGGCCGCGAAAATTTTGCTGAAAGAGCTCCCACAAAGCGGACACTGTTGACGTCACAGATACTAAGGGGAACAGTTCTCGGGGCTCTGACAGGAGACTTTCTAGGCGACCGACGGGACAGGTCCTGACATGTGTCAGCCTAGAGGGCGTCCGCTACACTGTCTCGCGGACGCCTTTTTCCTGACACATGTCATGAACCGAAAGTCATCCGCGAGACAGTCTCGCGGACATGGGAGGAGGGCAAAAAGGTAAAAAAATCCCGTCCGCGAGACTGTATGGCGGACGGCTGACAGTTTTGGAAAAAGGCGCGATCTGGGCCGTCCATCTTTCAGGATGGACGGCCAGATCGCGCTAGCAAAATATCCCATTTTGCTAGCGCTATCAACGGATCAGCTTCCTATATATATATATATATATATATATATATATATATATATATATATATATATATATATATATATATATATATATATATATATATATATATATATATATATATATATATATATATATATATATATATATATATATATATATATATACATATACATACATACATACATATATACATACATACATACATACATACATACATATATATGTATATACATACATACATACATATATATGTATATACATACATATACATACATATATATGTATATATATACATACATATATACATACATACATATATATGTATATACATACATATACATACATATATATGTATATATATACATACATATATACATACATACATACATATATATATATATATATATATATATGTATATATATATATATATATACGGGCGATCTGTGGACGGTCCAAATCTTTTTTTTTTGCGTTTTTTTTAAGTCTGTCCGCCACATAATGTAGCGGACGATTTTTTGACAAAAATACCCCCAGTGCTTGTCCGCTACATAATGTAGCGGACACCAATAACTAGCCAAATGGTTTTGAAGTCAACTGGACAGTCTTTATGATTGCCTCGGAATACCCGCGGTTACCTTGGTTATATAAAAAAATCCACTTTTTTTTTATCTCTGCTTTAAAGTTCACAGACTCTCTCTCTTCCTCATTCTTCTCAGCCTCCCTCCTCTCTCTCTCTTGGTCTCTAATCACAGCCAAAGAACTCGTTGAAGCCCCAACCTTGAGCTTGCAGGCTTCTCGCTCCAGCCGTCCACCACCCATGGCCACCGACCTCAGTCCACTGTCCAGCACCAAAGATCTAGATCTTGACAGATTTTGGTGCAGGATTTTCCCTCATCTCTCATCTCTCTAGTCTTATCTGTAATATATCTCTGCTTACTGAACCTGTGAGAAACACCAAAAAGGGTACACGTTCACATCATCTAAAACGCAACTGATGGATTCTAGAAAATCATTCGAGGTTTTATGTGAAGTCTTCATAATTTGACATTTTTGGAATGAGATCAGTAAGGTTTATTCAGCATTTGGATGCCCCTTGAAAGGTTACAATATTTTGTGGAACAGCTTTGGGAGCTTCCTTTTCATTGCAAATTTATAGAAGACATTACAGATTTGGGAGCTTCCTTGATTTGGAGTAAACGTGGTTAGTGGTCCGAAAGAACAAAAATTAAACCTAAATGTGAGCTCTGGGCTGAGTACTGGAATGTGTTTTCATCTTGAAATTGCGAATTTTGGCATTAATGATTAGAGTCTGCCCACAGAGACAGAGAGAGAAGGGGATTGGGGAGAGGAGGACGAGAGAGAAGAAAAAGTGGTGAGAGAAAGAGTAAGTCAGAAAGAAGAGAAAGGACATAAAGAGAGGAAAAAAGAGTCAGAGCATTAATGAGAGAAACGAAAGAGAGAGAAGAAAAAGTGGTGAGAGAAAGAGTAAGTCAGAAAGAAGAGAAAGGACATAAAGAGAGGAAAAAAGAGTCAGAGCATTAATGAGAGAAACGAAAGAGAGAGAAAAAATCAGAAAATTAGTCCACTACATAATGTAGCGGATGAGAGAAAGGGGAGAGAGAGAAAAAAAATGTCAGAGCATTAATGAGAGAAAGGAGAGAGAAAGAGAAAAAAAATGTCAGAAAAGTCCGTCCGCTATATAATGTAGCGGACGGGCTGTTTTTAAGTTGGAGGGTATTTTTGTCAAAAAAATCGTCCGCTACATTATGTGGCGGACAGACTTAAAAAAATGTAAAAAAAGATCTGGACCGTCTATAGATCGCCCGTGGAAGGCCAGATTGCGCTAGCAAAATCTCCTATTTTGCTAGTGCTATCAATGGATCAGCTCCCTATATATATATATATATACATGTATATATATATATGTATATATATATATATATGTATATGTATATATATACATATATATATATATATATATATATGTATATATATACATATATATATATGTGTATATATATATATATACATATATATATGTATCTATAAAATGCATAAGCATGTAACAAAAGAAAATCTTCTCAACCTAGGACATCATATGAAAATTCCTACGAAGCTAATAGTGCTAAAAAAAAAGAAATTTTTGGGTAAAATACTCTAGCAATATTCATTGGAATGGTTATAGTATATCACGTACCTTAAGGTGAATTGAATTGAATTTAATTTAATTTACGTAAGTTGAGCTCGAAAAGATCGTCACAAAAAAATTGCTTTTGTACGACAGAGCATCAAGCTCATAGGTGAAGGTGAATCACTACATTTAAGGTCACAGCACTGAAACTTACCCAAGAATTTAGTTCAGCTTATATCCACACAGGCTTTATACCGAATTCAATATTCGGATACCCCACCAGTACATATCACACAGCAATCCACTGGACAAAAAGGGTACCCTACATTAAAAGGTGTCAAAAGGGTTGCACGTGGTCCAGTGAAAGCTGAGGGACGCAGTGGAGAAAATGGAAAATTCAGCAGGTGCGAGCCACGGTCCTTTGTCGGCTTTTTGCTTTGGCTGTAATGGTGAAACAATTTCAACACATCCACATGCAGTAGTTTCTTTCTTTTTTATGTTTTTTCACTTTAGTTAGCCTTTTTAGTTTTACATTTGAAATGGCCTTTGAAACTGGAGCTTCTGCCCAGTGTGGTTTCCCTTAATAAATGAAAGCGAACTGTGGCACCTGTGGTTGCTGACGCTTGCTATGGCTAGTCCCCTGATTCTGATAATCAAGAGTGTCAGAGAGAGAGAGAGAGAGAGAGAGAGAGTGAGTGTTTGTGTGTGTTTGTTTGTATTGTGTTGTTTTTTTCGTTGAGAGGGACGACTGCCTGTCTTATAACCATTCAACTGTGGCACTGAAAAACATGGCGTGTTCATCAGCATTTATAAGCAACAGAAATGCAATCAAAACTCTCTCTCTCTCTCTCTCTCTCTCTCTCTCTCTCTCACAGCCAGCTTGGCAGATCTTATGGTAATAATGGAAATGATTTAGCTGAGTACATGCAATTAGTTCGAGTTTTTTTTTAATTAATACATGTTTAAAATTTAATTATCAATTTATTCATTTTTAAAATTTATTTATCTGCATATCACACTTTTAAAAATTGATATTTTAAACTACGATTCCAAGGTAGAAATTATTATTTTTAAATCAAGATTTCAAGGTAAAAATCGTTGTTTCAAAATAGCGATTTCTACTTTAAAGTAGAAATAAGTTAGAAATCGTTGTTTCTCGCCGTTTGAAACAGCAATTTTTACCTTGAAACCGTGGTTTCAAATAGCAATTTTCAAAATTATGGTATGCTGTTCAATAAATTTTAAAATGAAATATACTGGTAATTAAGTTTTAAAACAATATTAATTAGAAAAAAACTCCAATTAGTTCATGATAAATATGACGTTTTATGAGAAAATCGTTTGGAGTTCTATCAAGTACATTTCATATATTCTTACAACTGAATAGTATCCAGTGAGTACTTTAGGTGAAAGAAAAGGCAGTTATCTATATTTATATTTATACTACTTATAAAAGTATCAATGTTGTAAATCTTTTTCTGGACGATAATGTCTTCCGTTTTTTACTCTAATAACAATCATACCCTCCATTTATGATTCTTTTTTAAATTTAGTTAAAATTAAATAAAAATTAGATAATGAACGTGTTCTAACATTGGGAAATGAAAAGTCTCATTACAGAGAAAAATAAAATAAAGAAATCCCTTTTTTACTCCCTTTCTAATTTGGTTGAAATGAAATAAACATTGGATTATAAATGTTCTCTAAATATTGGATAATGAGAATTGTGATATATTTTTTGTTTCTTGCATTTTTGGGTTAGTAAACAATTAAATAATTGATAAATTGAAAAACAAAAACAAAACAAAGAAACTAAAATACTTGAATAATCAGTTAAGAAACAAAAAATTGTTGAAAAACGAAAATAGAAAAAAATGAAAAAAAACAAGGTTAATATGCATCAAAAATGGAAAAAAAATAAACAACTTAAATACGGCACAAATTAACAATAACTTTATACAGAAATTGTATTGCTCTTTAAAGCGAGATTAATTACTAACTATTGAGAATAAAGAAAAACCATGATACTAAGCATGCAAAAGATGCTGTAAGAAAGTTACAATCACAGAAAAATGATGGGCTTGTAAGGATGAGAAATGTGAACTTCCAATTCTTATGAATCAAGTTAGGAAAATTAAGAATATTTGTTTATTTTAACAGAAATATTACTGATTCAATGATATTGATAAAAGCAGAAACAGGCTGAAACTGGTCGTAATTGGAGACATTCGACAAGCATTCATAACATTGTTCGAAGCAATCAAAATTTTAATTGAATGTCTAGTCTCAAAATTGATACAATCAAAGAAGGTACAGATATTCATAACTATATGCCTTGTAAAAATTTAGACAACAACGACGTCTAATACTAAAAATTACAAGCAAAATAGAAAGAAACTTAAAAAATGGAAGGAAAATAATTTAACTTCATCATTAGGATGGACAAAAGGGTTGAAAACAAGGCTGATAGCACACGAAGTTCAAGAATACTTTAAAGAAGGTTAAGATGACAGCTGAAGATCCAGTGCGCAAAAAAGAAGATCACTTTGATGAAGGTTAAGATGATATTATATAATAAAATAAAACTACATCTTCTCATTCTACATGCTAAAAGCTGAAAGCCTACTGTCTGCATCATAAGTGACTCTCATAACACAAAACTATTGATTTTATGGACATTCATTGCATCTTATTATTAAAATAAAAACTTACATTCATTATAACATTCGTATATATTGTTTTATGTATAGTTGATTTATAAACACATGCATAGTAATTATCTATATTATGAGTGTTGTATGTGTTTGGACATATAATGTTTCAAACAGTTTCTCATTGATTATTCGCTAAAAACCCCATTTCCCTCTTTTGGTGTTTAAAGAGAAAAAGAACCGACCTCCTCCCTCAAGTCGCAATCACCAGATAATAGTTCTCTCTTCGTAAACTTCTTTGTTTAAACCAAAAAGAAAAGGGAAAAAATTGTCTTTTTAAGGCAAACTGCAATAAAATAATAAAAATTATGAATCTTAATTGTATACAATAAACCAATCTAACAGATTACAAAAACAAAGACGTAGATTGATTCTTTTAAAAGTTTTTCATTTACTTTTATTTCAGCAGTAAAATAAAATATTTCTTCAATCTAGAATTCTAAAAAGAAGATTTTCATACATTGATCACAGTTACAGACATCAAATATACATTTCTTTTAGAACAAGTCACAAAAAATAAGAATATTATTGAATTATATTATTTGATCCAAAAAAGCTAATAATATCACCTTAAAAATTAATCTCGGCCACATTCACGTGCAAAGCATGTGCTCCATACTAGTTGTATCCAAAGTAAGTTTGGTTTTTGACAAACTAATGCACACTTTTAGTGAGTAACAATAAAATTATTCCAAACTACGCAATACTTTAACAAAATGCACGCATTTTTTTTATGATAGAGCTAGTGACGTAAAAATTGTATCCGTACTAGAGCTAAACATAATTTTGATTTCTCTAAGAAATATTGTACATTTAGAAACAAATTAATTGGTACAAACCAATTTTTGGGCTTAATCTTTGGTGGTTTAAACTGGACGAAATTTTGTGATGATGTTTGTCCTTTGCAATCGCTTCATCATTGTCGGTTTGTCCTCCACGTCAGCATGTGCTTTCTTCATTAAACTAGTTCCTCTATCTATCAACGTACTAAAAATGACCGTTTAAGTGGTCATTGTCACGATTCTCTATGAGTTAAAGCGGAAAATCAGGTCTGATTACTTTTTTTTTGTGGATATTTTTTGTTTTTATAAAGAAAAATGAGAGAGATGTTGGGCTTTAGAGTACAACCAGGGTAAGCTTCAAAATATCAATAAAGTTAAAGCTGCTCTACAAATCGTGTATCGTTCTGGATAGTCAGAATTGAGGGTTTGTAACTTTTAAGGGAACATTCATTTGCATACAACTTATAATGCACTTATAATGTTATTTTCATGTTAAATATGGTTGGAATATGTACAAGTATCAGATTATCATAAATTGTCTGACCATGTTTTAAAGGAAAACTAATGTTTGCTCTGAAACTTGGGTACAATAACAATGCAGTTCAAGTTTATGCCAATGCAACCCATAGTTCTCGTGTCGAAGTATGATATCAAAGTAGAATATATATACCAAGATAATATTGGGGAATGACAAGAACCGTAGGAAAATGAATGACAACCCCATCCATGAAAAGAAAATGAATGATTACCCCATCAATAAAAAAAATCTCTCTCTCTCTCTCTCTCTCTCTCTAATTTTCTTCCTTTTCTCCGTAGAGCCAATATAAAACCTGCTAATCTTTGTCTTTTCATATTGCACCGCTACTGCAGACCCATTTTTTTTTTTTGGGTAGAGACTGCACGGTTCTAGGCTTCTTGTTGGGAGAATTTAAATAAAGTAAACAAGTTACTGCATGGATCATAAGACAAGTCAAATGCTGAAATTGTATTAGAGCTATAAGTTAGTAAATTTGTTTTCTTTGTTTTTAGAATTTACAACTTTGAGCCTTATTATCCCTGAAAATTTTAATTAGTGAAATATATAAAACCCTGAAGCGCTGAGGAGCGATACCGTGCGTCGAGAATTTAGGAGGTCAAACATAATGAAATGTGCCTCTTTTGAACAATTTTTTCTTCCATTTGAACATTGATTATTTGTTTGATAATTTTAGATTGTTAATTGTGCATTTGAGAATTGTGATTATTGATTGATGATTTTAGGTTGTTAATTGATGATTTTAGGATGTAAGATGTGCATTTGAGAATTTAGATTATTAATTGATGATTTTAGGTTGTTAATTGATGATTTTAGATTGTTTATTGTGCATTGATCATTTGGGATATTGAGATTGTTGACGGAGGATGGGACCCAATTGGATTGAATGTGTGATTTTTATTAATTTTTATTGCATTGAGCATTTGAGAATTGAGAATTGAGATTGTTGACAGAGGATGGAACCCAATTGGATTGAGATACCTGTTAGGTAGCACGGACACGAACACCGCATTCGATCAACGGTGTCTGGCATTTAAAAAGAAATCAATGTATGTCGATGTGTCTGAAGGTGTCAGACACGTGTCGGTAGGTGTCGGACACGTGTCGGTAGGTGTCGGACACGTATCGGACACCATATCGACACCCTATATGAGGTGTCGAAATTGAGATTGTTGACTGTGCATTCAATTTAGGATAATTAGGTTAACATGACATTTTTAGCATGCACCCCCTAGAATCTCATCGTGGTTCCAGCACTGGCTATAATTAGTTCTAATTAGTCCTGATTAACAATATTTTAATAAATCAATTAACCCTAATTAGCTCTAATGAGCCTACTTAGTTTTAATTAACCCTAAGAAACCAATGAAAATCAAATTAGCTGTAATTACCCCAAATGAACCCAATTACGCGCATATTGATTATAGTTAGCCTAATTAGTCGTAATTAGCACTAACATAACCCAATTAACCCAGCTGATGGAGAGGCGTGGAAGGAGTTTGACCGCATGCATCTAACCTTTGCTCAGGAAGTTCAAAATGTTATACTTGGTCTGGCAACCGATGGGTTCAACCCTTTCGGTCAGTCTACCACGCCTTACTCTTGTTGGCCAGTTATTATTGTCCCGTACAACTTTCCACTAGGCATGTGCCTGAAGAAGCCGTACATGTTCTTGTCGTTGCTTATTTCGGGGCCGAAGAGTCCCGCCAAGGACATAGATGTCTATTTAAGGCCGTTGATTGATGAGTTAAAACAGTTATGGAATCATGGAGTCGAAACATATTGAGGTCAACAACAAGGAGGACGATCTTCCTCTTCCAATAACACTTCATGTAGGAGAAGAAGTTGTAGATGATGACACGAAAGACGTCAAAAGTGTTGGAGATGATGTGACTGAGTCTACTGATGAAGAGGATGAATTAGAAGATGAAGAGGACGACGAGTCCCACGAAGAAGAGAACGATGAGTCTAGTGAGGAAGATGATGATGAATCCCAAACTGAAAATGACTGACTTGTAATGTTGTAACATCACGGAAAAAATGTATTAACATTCTAGAACTTGGTTCATATTGATGTATTTTTGCACCTCCGTTCATATATATAGTGCCGATGATGATTTCTGCCAAAATTATTGTTTTCAATGTGTTAATGTCTTTGCAATTTATCTATACAAAGTCAGATATAGATAGGATATGAGCTATTCGTGGTCGGGCTGGACACCGAGTTGCTTCCACCCCAGTGGGTCCCACCTCGTCATTGCTCATTGATGACGAGGCACAGAGTGATCGCGTACAGCAGATGGGGCCCCGGCTCCCTACCCCAGCCCGACGTAGATTCATCCCATACGCGCGTTGATTCTCCTTCTTCCTTGGGTTCTACCTCAGGTATAGTTGATAACGGTATTTAGTAAATTTTGCTAATTTATATTTGAAGTATATTTGAACTGTATTAATGTCTGTGTTTTGTAGGATCTTGACGAGGACGTGGCCCGACACGTGGGGTACGCATTGACCCCCAGCGTAAACAGAGAGTTACGCTCACCCAGGAGGGCCTATAAGTAAAAAAAAATCACATCATGCCTTATTTTGTACATTTGGGATGTTAATTTATATTTGAATTGTATTAATTTATTTATTTACTTCTTTGGCAGGATCCTGGAGAATCAGGCGAGGACGAAGATCGGCGTTCTTGTGAAGGGCCGATTCATCGAGCCACGCCTGTACTGGAAGGACTGGGATGCCGTTACGAGGGAGTCCCTATGGGAGGAGTGGCTGGTACGTTGAAGTATTTTTTCCTACAAAAGTATTTGTTCAATTAGAGTTTGTTTTCTAAATTAATTTGTGTTATTGAATGCCTTGCAGGAGGGGTTCACGTTTGACTCGGTGATCAGCAGGTACTGGGGCGGCAGGCTTTCTTTTCTTACATCGCCAAGAATTACTATCACGACCCGAACCCATGGGCAGGCCCGCGAGCTAGGCACGTGACAGGCCGCAGACCCAATGGCTCCAACCAAGGGCTCTGCCAGGCCTTACTCGCTAAAATCCAATATATGCTGCAGCGAAAATTAAAACTTTTACAAACTTTAGTTACATTTTCATATTTCTATTTGAATACAATACTTATGCTAGAACTCGTTATAACTCTGATTTATCAACAGTTAAAACTAAACAACAACCTAAATATTCAGCGGCTCATTCCATACAGTGTCTGAAGTTCCGCACCAAATTGTCTCTTCCTATGCTCCTCACCATCACCTTACTTTCAACCTGAAATGATAAGTAAGGGATGAGCTTCCACGTGCTCAGTAAGTAACCAATGATTCAACTAGCTGGACCATAGCATGTTAGAAAATAACTCACTTATATTATAGCATCATTAAGATATCTAAAAATCATAGATTTGATAATTATCAGGTAAAACAAAATAGAGTACATTAAACCAAAAACTGAAGCATAAAATCATTAGCGCAAAACTCATGACAACCAGTTCGATTCCAACATTAGCTCAAACGATATGCTGCGGGCAGCGTACAGGCCCCACTGACTAGGGCCCGAAATCCCTCCTCCATCCTGGATAAAATTCTGTGGACGCATGGGCGAACCACGAGCAACAGTACTGTGCATCAACGTACAAGCCCCGTTGACCAGGGCCCGAAATCCAACTTTCCCCCGTGGATATAGGGCACAGCAATCGAGTAAACCAAAAACCCCCTTTGGGTTCATCGTGAACAAAATCACTCATCAATTGATTCTCAACCATCCTCACATCCTTTCAATAACCCTCAACATGTTCAATATTCACAATAACGTCAATACAATACATTTCAAATCCGAGTTCCATTTCAGTTTCTAAGAAAGATATCATTTACATGCTGGTCCGGTTTTGACAGGAATTAAACCATTAAAAGCTTTGTTTAGCAAATCAAGTCAGACTAACTAAACATGATTAAAACGGTCAATGCTGATAAACGCCACTTTTTATCAATACATAAACATATACATTTTATAGAAAAATACTAGTTGAATCGAAAGGGTCACTTACTTGACGCTACGCATTCCCCACATCAAAACGGCGATCATGCTACTACACCTGGTCCAAAGCACTTTCAATGCCCTTCTTTTTATCTTCGTGCTCTCAGCTTTACGACAACCCGAAGTATCGTCAGTTTCGACACAACATTCCTGTTGAACATGTCTTCAAGCAGATTCGATGGCGCAGTCAACTGCTTGACCTTTACATATCCATCCAATATCATGCCTAGTTTACCACGTCATTCTTGGCATCTAATCACCGTTGCCGAACATCCATTAATTCACCCGTTTTAGCAATCCCCAAGCAATCTTCACAACATACTGTGCACACACACTCTGTACATCGTGTAGTGCTCCATGCACATACCCACTTAATCACTAGCACCCAACAATATCCCCACAGCCGTACCTTCCCCGTATCACAACTGCACATACATACACCACCACACTTCACACCCATCCACTCACAAACACCTGCACACACTAACATATCCAGATATACACAATCGCACTCCTCACTCAACGTACAGCCACACCCATCAATAATTGAATCACCAGATTGCCTCATCAATCAACACAGTCCTAAATTCCATCGATCGCCGCCATATACACCCCACAGTTACTCCAGCCCAGCCACCGCAAACAATGCCTCGATACTACTTCGGCTATGGTAAGCAGTGCCATGACCATCACCATTTTGCCAACAACACAACTATAAACAACCTATTATACGCAGTCATCCGACAACAATAATACCCACACACGTGACAACACAGACGCCGTACACCCACAGCTGTGCACAAAAACCTCCAACCACGGCATTTTCTCCTTCATTAGTTTCACTATCACGGCCGACGACCAATCTTAACTTAGCCACGATACAATAGGTTGGGGGCTGAATTTCTGTGAAATGGGTTTCGATAATCTGCTTGTGTAATTGGTTATGTATAACAAGGGAGGAAGGGGGGCTGATTGGCGTGAACTGGATATTGGTATTGCGTTTGTGTTGGTTATTGTGGACAGTGGTGGTGTGTATTTCAATGTCTGTTAATAGGGTGCACTACCTGTGTATTATCTGTTAATTAATGGAGTGCACTGTTAATGGGGGTGATGACGACGATTGTTAATGAGGTGCGTTATATGTGTATTTCAATGGACAACCATGGGTATTTTCCGATCGACCAGGGAAGGTGACGCCGGAGTAACCAAAAGGCGACCATTAGCCCGCTATTGTCGTGGCTGAGCTTTAATCGTCGTTCGCTACAGCGGATGCGAGGAGCCACTATCGTGCTTACTGCCTCTTTTGGTCAAACGTAGCTTCATCGCCATGAACAACCGTGGCACCTTCTTCCCCGTTGCTCTTTTGATGATCACAGTTGTAAAACATAAGTTGGGGCTGATTTATTATAAAATGGATTATGTGGTTGCTTGTGTTGTTGGTGATTGGGTGTAGCGATGGTTGGGGGAAACGAAGGCAAGCCCGGGTATATCCCACATCAAGAGGATGGTTGGGGCAACAAAGGGTGAGCTGGGTATATCCCACATTGGCTAGAGAGGAAGATTCTGGGCTATGTACGATTGAGCCTTAGCGAGGACGCTAAGGAATAAGGTGGGGAGATTGTAATATCCCACATCGGTTGTGGGAGAGTTTGCGATTAGCCTTATAAGACCATGTCTATGAACTCATAAGTACCTACTTGGCTAGCCCTTTTGAGGGAGGCAACGCCCTGTGGTGGGGCCGTGGACCGGGTCGTTACAATTACAGTTGATGGCTTCACGACGCAAGCGACCGGGTGAAGAAGATGCTGCTCGATGGTGCCCCGATGACGGAGATGAAGACATATCCCCCACATTGGATATCTTCGACTGTATGGGGGGAGATAATAGATCGGTGGGCTGCGGATCCAGGCAGGGACGCCAAGAGTAAGAGCAGGGCCGAGAACAAACATAACAAAGATCCGACGCACACAGGGGGGGTCGGTGCCACACACATTGTCCGACACATGAATGCTTTTCAGAACCCGGATCTAGAGGAGGATGAGGTCGTAGCTCTGACATATAATCAGACGCACGTGCGGAAGAAGGACAAGGCGCACCGGGCCGCGACTATGTTTCGGATATTACCCGGCGAATCGATGTAAGTCGATGTGTTTAATTAAGTTGTTAATTTTTTCTTACTATCCTCAATGTCTGTTGCGTTAATTAATGCCCTAACATATCTTTAAATCACTGTTTTTGCAGGCCTCGTATGAACAGCTTAGGGAGTCCGAACAGCCATCAACGTCCACTAGTACGGGTGCGAGTACTGGGGCGTTGAAGCGATGGCTGGATACGTCGGAGGTCGTCAATCGGCCGAAAGGCCGCATACACGACCTGCTTAGCACGACTGCTCGTGTCGTGATAGGAGCGTCCTCACCCCCCGCTGCCCCTGCATAGACACCGGTTCCTCGGTATCCGTTGGACAAGGAGGAGATCTAGTTCATTGCTACGGTGGTGTTGAGGATGATCAAGGAGCAGGATCAGCAGGGTACCGCTGCTGGACATGCCGAGCCGGCCCCGGATCAGCAGGATCCAGATCCGGGACTCGACAACCCCTGATGAGCCCCTTCTCGTGCCCGGTCCCAGCTTGTCCCCCCTCCCCCCACCCGGCTTGTACATGACGACTATTTTTTATAATAAACATTTTTTATAATTGATTGTATATATTTCTTTGTGTATTGATTATTGTGCGTTGTTGAGAATTGTGTATTAATTATTGTGCGTTGTTGAGAATTGAAATTTTTATTACAGGTCTGGGTAATAGAAAAATAACAAAATATATTTTTTTACAAAAATTTGACTTTTGACCACAGATTAATTCCGTCGTCAAAAGTGTTTCTTCTATTAACTTTTTAGCGATGGAATATTCCATCGCCAAAACTCTTATTTAGCGACGGAACATTCCGTAGCCAAAAAAATTATTCTGTCGCTAAATTCACAAAACAGAAAATAAATTAAAATACGTAAAATATAATTAGTGACGGATATTCCGTTGCTAATTAATAAATAAAACCGTCACAAAAGTGCAATATTAGACGACGGATTTGAAAATTCCCTCGCCAAACTTTTAGTGACGGGCTTTTATACGAGGGACTTTTAGTAACGAAATATCCGTCTCTAAAACTTTTAGCAACGGATTTTCCCGTCGCTAAAAGCCTTTTTTCTTGTAGTGCGTATGCTCCTTTAGGGCTGATGGAGTGCTAAGCTTATGTAATACACTTGGGGGATTGATGTAACATAAGTTCTCGGATACTCCCTTGAGGGCTAATAGAGCGCAAAGCTCATGTAAATACCTTCGGGGATTGATGGAACATAAGTTCTTGTATGCGCCCTTAAGGGCTTAAAAATATTTTGTAAATAACCTTAGGGCTTTGACTGAACATAAATTCTCATACGCTCTCTTGAGGGCAGATGGAGCGCAAAGGTCATATAAATACCCTTGGGGGTTTGACGGAACATAAGTTCTTATATGCGCCCTTAAGGGCTAATGGAACACAAAGCTCGAGTAAATACCATTGGGGATTTGACGGAACATAAGTTCTCGTACGTGCCCTTAAGGGCTATAGTAAAAGAAAACACGTACTTTGTCTTCGTGATGATACATAAGAAGGTGCGAGGCATTGAGCCCGCAAGATGGTCATTGCTAAAGCCCTCATGTCTAAGAAGGCATGAATATATAAAGATGGCTTTTCAGCCTATATGTAGTGCCCGGTCGCAAGAAGACCTATATGAGCAATAAAAACATTGAAGATCATAATTTGTCTGCTCGGCTGGACGAGCATATAAAATTAGGGGACGCGGAGTTTGTCTGAGCAAGATGTCATTGATGATCAATAAACATTGAGGACATGAAATCCGTATGAGCAGGATATTTGGGTGATCAATAAAGATTTTTGCTGAATATTATTGATATAGTGCAGCAGCTATATTCGATTTTCCAGTTTCATGCTTGAGCTTGCAGTTGTTCCAGACATATTAGCGATGCTTAACAACAGAGGCTGGAGATGTGCTTTCACTACTGATAGAGGTTGTATGACCAAATACAACGAGACAATAAGTAATGTCCGAGTTGATAAGATGCTGCAACAGAAAACCTAGGCGTGACTTCAAGTACCAGGGAGTTATGAATTTGTTCCTCACTTATGAAGCAGTTTGTACGTCATTGTTGATGTTCACGGGCGCAGTTTAAGTCCTTGCAACAAGAAAAGGTATGTGACCGAAAAAATAGCCTTTTAAAGTAGTAAAACATATGAGGTTATATGTGCCAATATGCTTTTAACATAGAATAAGAGTGATGTTCATAGACCCTGACCCCGTTAGGGTTCTATCGGTTAACCTATTGTCTGTGTTGCACTCTGTATTGTGGATGAGCTTCGAAAGTCATAGCAGTCGGAAGCTTTGACTTGTGAAGTGCTTGCATGAATTGACTCAACTTGATAATGCTTAACCCAAACAACTAGGTCTAAGTAATATAAGAGCGCACAAGAGAAGCACTTTGGAAGGCTTGCTAGCGCCTAGAATCATATTCATTTGATTTAGCGACAAATATGCAATGAAAAAATGTCATTTTTAAAGAGTGTGCCCCATATGTTAAATAAATGAGACGCTGTAGGTCTTGAATTTAAAAAGGCCTTTTTGACCGGTTAAAAGCTTTATGCTTTAAAACGTATGCAGCATAAGTCGAATAAATGAAACCCTTTGGTCTTAAACATAAGTATGCATTTTTGCACAGGTTAAAAACGTAATATCTTTGAAATTGTTGCATATATATATGTTGAATAAATAAGAGCCTGTGGGTACAAAATATAAATTTTCATAATTACGGGCTAAAAGCTTAATGCTTTTAAGAAGGTCGTGACAAGTATGGAATAAATAGGACCCTGTGTCTAAAACACAAATATGCATTTGCATGGGGTGAAACTTTTCACGCTTTAAAAAGTGTGTGGTGTATGTTGTGTAAACAAGACATCATGGGTGTATGTTGAACAAACGAGACCCTGTGGGTCTGAAATGTAAATACTGATTTTTATGGGGTGAATGCAAAAATTTAGAAAGGAAGAATGGACCTCTTTTTGCCTATCTGCCTTGGTGAGGAGGCGGCACGATGCGAAGCAAAGGTGGACCAAGGACGACAGTGGGGCGACGGTTTGACGGTGATGAGGCAGCAACGTAACGATGAGGCGGCCCCTTCAACAGTGACAATTGTTACCAGCAAATTTACCATCACTGGTCTCCGAGCATTCAACTGGTGACCGTGATACCACACCATTGAATTACTCCTCCTACCCCTCTAGTTTTTGTGTAAGGTGCCCTTGAATGAGCTGGCGTGCATCGCGGGCAAATGGATCAAGTAGATCTGCTAGTTGGGGGCCATAATAGTAAGAGAACGACGGTTCAGCATATGGGGGGTGTGATGGTGTTGATTGGAGATGCAGCTAGTCGCGGTGGTTCGCATCTCAACGGTACGGGTCTGTCGGATTAACCTGAAGGAGGAGGTCGCTGGACGAGTTGGCACAGTGGCAGTGCAACGGTGAGGCTTCAATGGCACAGGCATGGTGGCGATTGCGGCTACTGCTTGTTGCCGTGGTCATGGGGCCTATTGGCGCTGCCGCTAGTCGCGATGGTGATTGAGTTGTTCACCCACCGTGGTGAGTCACCTGGTGGTTGTCGATGGCAACTTCGCAGCGGTCGGAGCGTAGCCTGGCTATGCACGACGCTGATGCCAGCGCCTGGCTGGAGGACGTGTTGCGGTGGCGGTGCTAGGGTACTGACGCATGGCCGGCACGCAGCGCTGCTGTGGATTCTTCATCTTTGTTTCTCTGTTTTCAATTTTTGTCTTTTTTGTTGCTTGGAAGTTGGTGCAACTTCATGGCGGCAGTTTGTGACGCCGGTGGCTTTGCCATGGTTGTGCGGGCATGGGTCTGCACTTGTGGGCGCTGCTGATGGTTGCACTGTTGCTGTTCAGGGGTTTTGACCGTGGGGCCAAGTGGTGCTGAGTTGCCTTCTTCACTCTATTTTTTCCTTTTGGTGACCGGTTATTTGACAACGGTTGAATTTGAAGACGTGTTGCAGTTCTATCGGTGGTTCTGACGATTTGTTTTCGATAGCTTGTGAGATGACTGTTGAGTTTTTCTTGAGGTCAATCGGCTAAGCTGGCGAGTCCCAAAAAATGGCACCAATATGTTACTACAAAAAAGTTGATTGGGAACCCTAGCATGCAACTATGACTTGCAAGAAAGAAAACGAGTGATCGTCTGGTAGGGTTCCTAGTAGAGAACTCTTCGATACATAAGTTAGAGCTCGGCTACATGATAAAGACCCTGAAAAAGCATGAAAGACTGTGTGTATGTGTGGGTCAAGTTGTCTACCTGGGTAGTCCCCTGTGTGTGTAGAAGACCTCTAGTAGGATTGGACCGTGGGTTAGATTTGTGAGGCTTGCATTAGAATCTTTGAGGATCACGTCAAGATCTTTGAGAACTCTTTTAGAATCCTAATTCCTAATAAGATAATTATGAATCTCGTAGATTGACCCAGTTTGACTGGGAATGCTGGGTGTCTCTCAATTATTGGGAATTTGTTTATATTTGAGTTATATCAAGTAGCATGTATTACCTAGAAATGCTATGATGAATGTAGTTTCGAGTTTCGTATTCAGATAATCATCTACGTGGTCAGATCCTTGAATTTCATAATGATTGCAACAGTTAAACACCGAGAGTTGAGAAACACGGACAAAATTAAAGTTCTATGATTTCGGTATAGTTAGTTTTAGTTTTCCTCAATGCAAATGCTGCTCAATCCTCACGTATCGTTACAACACCAATTTTGCTCTGGTAAAGAATACGAATTGGTCGGGCGATGCAAGATACTTTGGATGCTAAAATCCTACTATCTTAAGCACAAAAATGGTTTTACCATTGATAGTGGCATGAAGGGCCAAGGGTCCCGAGTTTTGTATGACCTAATTAAGAACTGAATGTTGTTGTAGTAGGAATGTTAAAAAAGTAGGAAAAAACCTACTGAAAAATGCATCCAAGTACACCACTTATGGCTCATTTGGGACATTAGACGCTATCAATAAACCCGAGACTACGAGTAGTATTTATGGGCAGCATCCGTGCATATGCCAGACCTGGAAACGCCTCATTCTTTTCAAGCCACTCCAGCATATATACATATACACCAAGAAAAGTCAAGACTAAATTATTAGAGTACCAGAGAAAGACAAACCTGTTACTGCCATCGGATTCCAGATTACCCATGCTATGCATTTTATAATTGTTCTACTCGGGAAAAATAAAAAAGAGAGCAGTGGCATGGTAATGACGTAATTTCTAAGACTGTTAAGAATCTTACTGACATGTGAAGAAACACCAAATTTTCAAACTTCGGTCATACTTTCTACTAAAAGAAATAAACAAATATTCAGCATGAAACCAAAAGTATCCAGAGTTCACAACGTACAGACAACTCTTGGAACAAACATTTCAACCCATAATGCCAGACGCATCATACAACTAAAGAAAATAAAACAAAAAATGTACAATGCGATTGAGAGCAAAAGATAAACATAAACCCGTAAAGCGTTTAGCTCTTCTGGGGTGTTTCTTTCTACTCTCCTTCACCTTCTGTTATGGCGGATGACATGTAGCTCGTGGCTAGGGAAGTTTCGTCAGTTATTGCTGTGGCCGGCATTGCTTGAAAATGCTGCTTGCAAGCATGACAAGTGATGTCAAGAAGCGCAGCACCCACCTTCATGGTAGCCTCCACTTTCATAACACGAGCCTTTTCTATCTCCGCTTGAGCTTGCTGTCTCACTCTCTTAGCATTCGCAAACTCCAACTCCGCCAAGTCAATCTGCCGCTTGGCTTGCTGTCTAGTCTCGTCCGCAAACGCCTTCTCAACCATCGCCAACCTCAACTGCTCGTTCGCTCCTTGCTTCAGCCTCAGCGCCTCCAAGTTAGCCTCAGTATCGCACGATCCGATTGATAGTTTCAAATGAGTTGCATGATTATCATCCCCACGGGTGTGGGAGTAGTTGGCGGATGAAGTTGGCAAGAGTTGAAGCTCAAGATTGTGTTGTTGATCGTTACCAGGCGAACTCTCGTGATCAGAGCGTAAGAATACAGGTTCAGTTGGAGTTGGCATTGTCATACTTGGCAATGGTGCAACGCTGAAATTTGTGTCACTCGACGGACTGGTGCTAGAAGCCGTTCGCGACGAACACGCGGGCTGTAATGCCGGTAATTCCGGCGGGTGGGTAGGCCGGACAGTGCAAGTGTCTTGGTGTTCAATGAAACTCTCAACTCTGTGAGAAAACAAAAAATTAGAGAATGACTCAAGAGTTTTTGACGGATGGATTATATAAGCCCATGGCATTACCTTGATGTCTTTAATGACAAAGATTGGGGGTGGGCGATAGAGGGGGTAGGGGTAGTAGCAGAACTCGGTCAAGGAAGCAATCAAACCTTCTTCTTGTAGGGCTACCAGCTAACAAACATTTAAAAATTAGATCAAGATCTGTGACATTGGATTATGACTTGGTTTAAACTATACTTTAATATTAGATTATAATCAGAAAGCAGAAACTATGGGGTTGAGTATTGCATGAAAATGGCATTAGGACATCTTATAGCCTGTTGGAGAAAACGGTGAAGGTGAGGTCATGTACGGTTGGAATTTGTTCTTGGGTTTTGAATCATAAAAGTTTATTCACCAAATGTCATACATATATATTATAATGCTTCGCTACAAAATATCATGAGAAACCCAAGACAAACTAGGGAGCAATTAAAAGAAAAAGATTCCCAAATCTTACATAAATAGTCGGGAATTTTTGGGTTTCGATGAATGTTTTGTTGGGATTATGAAAAAACCATCAGGGATAGAGTAAAATAAATTTTAGAAATTCACACATCTAGATATTTCTATCCTTGAAGTAAGCAACTTTTAGAGAAGTTTAGTAATTTGTGGAACGGACCTGGAAAAAACTCGGCCACAGTCACAAGAATGGCCTCGGGTGCCACAGGTTTTGAGATGGGCTTTATAATCTGACTGAACAGCATAGCCTTTGGAGCACTTCTCACAGACCCATTGCTTGTTATTGCTGTGTTTCCTTCTGAAGTGCTTTTTAATCCCAACAAGATCACCAAGCGCGTGGCAGGGATCATGGTGCAAGCAGCTAGGCTCGGGACACACAAACACGCGCTTCCTAACCTCAGGCGACTCCCTCTTGAGTAACTTCCATGGCACCTTGTGCCGCCGCCTGTGCATCTGAAGATTCTGATCTCTCTGAAACCCTTGGTTACAGATCTCACACACGTATCGGTCCGATTCCAATAAGGTCTTAGGTGAGAGTGAAACTACTTCAGCATCCGGATCTGCATAAATATATAAACAGGAGTAAGTCTATATTGATAGAATGCGTCATCTCATCTAACTGAATTACCTGGAGTACCAGCAGGCCTCCTTTTTCTTTTGTTATTGGAAATATGTCCACCATCTTCTGTGAAGGCATGATCAGAGGAGGAAGAGGGACAAGTAGAGGAAGTGGGGGTGATGGTGTTGTCTAACATGGGGGTGAATATGAAGTGGGTTCTGTTGAATATATCTTATAGAAGAAGCTCTCAATCAAATCTCACAACAGCTGTTGAAGTGGGTGATGCTTCTATCAGCTTTAGTCATAGAAGCCAACATAGGGGTGGGGGGAGGGAGAGAGAGAGAGAGAGAGAGAGATGAGGAGAAAAAGCACTTGCTTTGTGCACTCAGCTTTCTTTTTTAAGCTTTTAGCTTTTTCTATGAACTTTCTTGCTTTGTTTCATTGACCCCTCACCTTGAGCAGGTATGGTTGAGGCAAGTCTTCTATATAAAGCTTACAACTACAGTGCAGAGAGAGAGAAGAGAGAAGAGGGGGGGGGGGGGGGGTGGAGTGGGGTTTTTTAACCTGTGGCTGACCCAATCAGACTGCTTGAAACTTGAGCCCACACAGCATTAGGACACAGAAACAAAAAAACATCCCTCGCATAAGAAAACAAACAGTCATAATTCATAGCGCAATGTAATTTGCATGAATAAATGCAGGCCAGAGTCTGATTACACGTGACCTTACCCTCTGCCTTACGTGACCTTTCCCTCCAACTTTTCTCTGCCTAAAGTAATACAGTACTTCACTAAGTGTTTAAATATGAATTTCCATTGACCAAAGCAACCCCCTTTATCTTATTAAACCTCAAAGTAAAACATGATTAAGGTTTTCTAGCAGCTTTCGAAAGATGGAGTGAAGCTGAGCACGATCGATTAGTCACTTAACCTAAGCAGAAGTCTATTCACTTTTGAGATGCTTTATCTTGCTTAAACCCCATTACCTCGCCCTCTCACCTATAAATTTTTATTTGTTTATCACTATATATTTGAAAATATCTTTTGACAAAAATAAACAGATATTCACAATATAGTCTATGCCCTTTATAAAATTCAAGATGATAGCTAACTTAAGAGTAAGATCTGGTTAAGTTTGAGTCGCATCATGACTATTAATAAATGTTACTTCTCAATTTTTTTGATAGAAATAAGTAGTATCTATCAAATTCAATGAAGAAATTATATGAATGATTAAAGATATTACTATTTTGGCATAACGCTCTGACCAAGCGTAGTCTCTCTTCAAACCACATACATCATCTGTCCCCCACGGTGCAGTGGGGTGGTGGAGGAGGGGGAAAGAAGAGGGTGGTTTAACCGTAAAATATTTGAAAACAAAAGTTAAACTAGTCAAATGATTAACCTAATTTGATACTTTGTCCCCTTGAGGTTCTCTATAAGCTGTTGTTGCGCGCCGCCACTGAACCATTTAAAATATCTCAACTAATACTCGATGAAGAATCTTTTCAACTACCTTTTATCTAACTATTTAATCCTTTATAAAGTGAAAAGCAACCATAAAAATTAGGAAGTTTATAATTGCACTACACTCTTTAACACTTGTGCTCCATAAATCCTATATAAGCAAAAAAATTTATACTTCTTTGAATTGGTCACTCACTTTGATTTGGTGACAATAACATAGTGTACGAGTAAAAAATGGAGCGTGATATTCCATCTCCGTAAGTATAATCCACTCAACGAATTGAGAGAAGCTACCACTAAACCAGGCTGCAATGCATCGTTAGGCTTTCAATCGAGGATTAGTATGTGACCAATTAAGCCAAAGTAAATGCAAGTTTTCTCAAAAATAAAATTAGATTATGGCATCGGGCAAATCCAAGCACACACTGCTAAAAGCAAGTATATGAGAGTAAACATATAATAGAAAATAGCACGTCATTTAAGAAAGTTTGAAGCTCACATAGACGGATCCCGATCCACTGCTGTGGCTAGGGTTACAGCAGTGGTGCTGTGACCCAGTCACAGCCGTCCGATCCTTATGGGTGGGAGGGAAGGGTCTAGATCATGCCACGTCACCCAGCCTTTAATTTCCTTAATTCCCCTCATTTACTCTCCCTCCCCTCATTTACTCTACCGGCACCAACCACCATTGACTCTCTCTCTCTCTCTCTCAGTTCCTTCTGCCGGGATCTCCTTACGCTGGCGACATTTCTGGCAAAGAAACAGCGATGTCACCGCCACTATAAGGATCTTCCGGCGATGCATCTACCAACACCGGCGTGCCTTCCATCGACCAGCAGCTCCGCACGCCGTCCACGGCGACACAGCGACATCACCGCCATCCATAAGGATCTTCCGATGACGTATCTACCAACACCGGCGTGCCTTCCATCTACCAAGCCTTACACCGGCGACATTCTCGACGAAGTCTCACGTTACACCGATGACACCTCGTGGACACGGCAACGCCACATCCACCGGTGAATCTTCCGGGGTCTTATCTACCGCCGGCAAAAGTTCGAGACTCAATCTCACTGTACACCGCGTGCCTTCCATTGACCAACGGCTCCTCACGCCATCCAATTTTCGGTGAAGACATGACGACGCCACATCCACCTTCTGGCGACGTCGCCGGCCACTTTTCGGCGAAGACATTTCTCTCTTCCCCTTAATACTGCTATTTCGTGTAAGTTCTGTAGATTTACCCATTTTTTGATTGAAAATTGGGAACTGATATTGGAACGTTTGCTCAATTACAGTATTGATTTTGCGATTTTGGAATCTATATATTTTTGTTTGCTTTTGGAATCTGTATATTTTGTGGTAATTGCATTGAGTATTGTCCAACGAATTGTTCAATAAGTTTGTGTGCTTGTAATGTTTTCCTGCTTGCGTGCTTGTTGGCAATAGAAATTGGGGTTGTCTGCTCTTTGTTGGTTTCTGCAGCTTCGTTTGAGTTGGCTTTGTTGGTAGGACTGCTGATTATGCATGCTTAATAAGTTCTCTAGATTTGGTTGTAAGCTCAGTCTTCACACTTCTCTTGCATGTATCAAGCATCATTGAGGCTAGTCATTCGATGGTATCTGTTTTGTTTTGGAGATGGTACTTGCGAATGTTGTTTTGTGGTGGTATGTGGTGGTGAATGTGGCATTGGGTGACGGTGGTGACGAGCAGAGTTTGTGCTTCACTTTGCGTTAGTCTTTAGGTAGCTTGAGTGGTTTTCTTGGTTGAATGTTGTGTTTATACCTTTGTGTTTGGTAGGGGTATGATCCGAGTTGATAGGAGGTAGCTTTGTTTACAGATCATTTGCTCATGTTTCTAGTGGGGCTTTTAATAGGGGCAATGTTGCTTTCTACTGTCAGCCCTCAGAGCCAAGTGGAGTTAGTTTTTGTATGTACTAAACCCTTTTCATTAATAATGTTCTTGAACCCTTTACTCACCAAAAAAGAAAAAAAAATGTTGCAGAAAATTGTTAATAGAGACTGACTCTGCTAGAGACTGGTTTGGTCTACTGACAACTTGGAAGGCATGATATATATTTGGTATGTACAGTTTGCAATCCAATTCTCTGATCCTATGTGGTGCTCATGTAATGGCAACTGATGCTTAAATTATTTGATGTAGTTGTATGATATCCATTGGTTATGTATCTTGTTGGTTCTTATTTGCTTTTGCCTTATTTTACTGTTCCTTCGTTTCTTCATTGTCTTAGATTGTAGTTCATTGGATTTTACACTTCATGTGGATGAGATAATAGAGCCATTCCTTGATCCACACATGGATGCTTGGACTCTAACATTTGTTCACAAGGTGGTTGAGTTGGCTTTCAGATGCCTTGCTCTGAGTTGGCTTTTAGATTCCTTGCTTTCATAGGGGCATAAGAGATACAAGAATTTTTAGCTGAGTAAAAGTATTGCAGACAGCTTTTTTCAGCTATTTAGCCTAGTGATCCGATGACAAGTGAGAAGTTGGAATAAGGTGCCTAACAACAACATTTATTGAAGATTATGTAGAGCTTGGGGAATTGAATATAAGGTCTCAAGGAAGTTCAATATTTGTGTATTTTGGCTGTATATTTTTTATAAGTAGTATGTTGTCTTACTACTTGGTTTTTGTGGATATGATGTACAGACAGTTTACCTTTAATAATACACCAGTAAGCAGGCTTGATTGAAGCTCTTTGCAACATAAGCCTTGTCAAGTTCATTTTTACTTGAAAAATGATACAACTTTGTCACTAGCTCTTTTGAAAATATATCGTGTCTCTTTTCTCTAAAAGAGATTGATGGTTTATGCTAGATAAAAAAACACAATCGCTGAAATTTTGAAAATATACATTTACTTCCCACAATATGAAAGTAATCAAGTAATGAAACTAAATAAGCACCATATGTTTCAGTGACATTTGAAATAGAGTAGTGTTAGTGTTGAAACTTGAAATGCATCACTGTTGCTGCATTCATGAGAGCACACTTGCTTAATACGATGGCATCATGTGATGCCATGATACATCGAGGACTAGAATTCAGGATATGAGATGGCAGGATACAAAGATTTTGTCTACCTGGACCAAAAAATTCTCCTAATTCGGGAAGAAGCTTGCCTTTTTAGACCACTTAAATGTCATGCGCCAAATTGTGAAACTTGCTCAACAATATGAAATGACAGTTATAGCCTCCATTCATCAACCTAATAGTGAAGGCTTTGGGCTGTTCCACAATCTTCACTTGCTCTCTCTTGGTAGAACAATATACTTTGGTCCTTCTGATGCAGCAAATGAGGTACTTGCTCAGTTTTCAACTAAACGAATATTGTGAAACTAAGATCATTATTGATTCTCACTACCTTTGAGTCTGATTTTAGTTTTTTACAGTGAATGGTTTTCCATGCCCAGCTCTACAAAACCCTGCAGATCATTACCTTAGAATGATAAACACAGATTTTGATCAGGTTGGTTTTCAACTATTAGAAGTAATCTACTAGACTATTTTTTCTTTCTCGTATCGCATACTTCTGAAAACTCAAAATCAAAACCGGTATGACTGTCTTTTTCAGGACATTGAAAAAGCTGTACAAAGACTGACTACTGAGCAAGTAATTGATGTGCTTGTAAAATCTTCATAACCGCTAACAACTTGGATATCCATTCAAAACAAAATCAAGTAATGAAACTAAATAATTTTCAAGAACAAGGTATTTCTCCCATTTTGGGCATTCAACAACTTCATAACCGCTAACAACTTGGATATCCATTCAAAACAACCACCATCGTCTATACTTTAGGCATGCAAGAGTTCCAAAATAGAAAATGCTACATAGGCCCTATCACGAACAACTTTCATTTGAAAATATAGCTTCCAAGTGTCGTCGAGGTTTGACTTGAAAGCACGTTCAAGTCTCCAAATACTCTTTCGCCTCTTTCGCCTCCGGATTGGATATGGTTTGAACCAAGCATGTTGAACTCCCCCATTACTTTCTTGCCATTGAATTGGGCACGGTTTGAACCTTGAGACAAACTTGACAACAAAGTGTCATCCAAGCCGGCCTACATAGAAAAAATAGAAAGATGATGAGATAAGTAAATAAAAGTTGGCACCCAAAGACGAATAGAGCATAATGTGAAAAATGGTACGCTTACGCCTTACATATCGGTAAATCTTGGTCCGCACATGTCTTGTTCAACATTGTCATGATCAAAGTTACTCTAAGTAGATACTTGAGGTGGCTCCAAGCACTATATAAACACGCATTAGAATGACCAAATTAAAAGTTCTTATCAAAATAAAAAAGTATGCATATATGTACGCTATTAGAATACCTCATGTGGTAGCGATGGATCTTGATTTTCCTTGTCATGATTTGGACATCCCAATGAGTTGGTCATCATTTGTTTCCTCTTCTTTGGTTGCTTCTCTACCCAACTTTTATGTCGTTTACTTCCTCCTTTTTGTGGACCATCCCTTTTTTTTATGCCCTTTACATTCCCAACAAGACTTTCAATGGCATTCTTATCTACACCTTTATTACCATTAGGTTCACAACCATGATCCGTACATTCATAATGCTTCTTTCTAAGCTCTTCAATTTCTTTATCCAATTCTTTCATCTTAGTTTTGTAGAGGAGGTACCCATCCTTAAATTCGGAAGCCTTATGTGCCAATCTCACTGCATCGGGCCAAAGCTCCCTATACCGATCACTTACATCCAAAGCTCCACTTCGATGAACATCTAGCCCATCTTTATCTGTTAGGTGGCATATCCTTGTTTTGCCACCTTGTGCTTCGAGCTTTGTCGTGCTTCGGTTAGCGTTGTAGTGCTTGCTAGTTGGCATAGCGTTGTCTCGCCACGTCGTGTTTCTTTACTCCTCCTGCTTCCTAGAAATTTCTATAAATAGGCCCTTAATCGTTTCAAGTTATTTTATCTTTGACTTTTATCAGTAGGTATACAACTTAAGAGTGAGAAAAGATGAAAAAGGAATCATGGGGCCTGATTGCGAGCAATGGTATAATTGGATTCTTCATAATTTAGGTAAGGGGAATTACATATCACTATTCTTTTATACCAGGTGGTTATTTTTTAACGTTCCTCGTACTCCTAAACACTGTTGTTATGAAATCTTGCTGAGATGCTTTGTTTTAGCGGATGGTAAATATCTTGTTTTTGAAACTTTTTTCGGGACGTGGCTTAAGTACTTTTGATCAATGACAATGCTCCAGTGATTTGTCTATGTGCATGGTAAGCTATGATATAGCTGAGCTTTAGCAGATCATTTTGAGGATACCGAAAGCAAGATGTTGAAGTATTATGTGCAACCTGGATATTGAATTGGTTTACTAATTGTTCGGGGTACTAAGCCACGGTTGTGTTGACGGTTTGACTGTCAAATATATTGACTGATGTTGAATTGTTTAGCGTGTTTGATTCTAATCCTATGGTATTATGATTATTCCACTTACAAGGCTACCCGGCTCAATCCCCCACCATTTACCTTTCCAGTGCAGATGATTATTTATATGAGCAAGTTCAAGTGGGGGGATGTGAATGGGACTTGCAAGTTTGGAGTTTAGAAATCTTGAAACTTATTTGTAGGCCTTGTAATCCGACTTGGGATTATTTGTACTTGTGTTGATGATATTGAATTAAATGATTGACGACTCGGGTCGTCACAGTTGGTATCAGAGCGATACCTAAACTTGAATTGCTTAGGTTAGAGTAAGCCAGGATAGGTTCCTCGGCCTTGGGATAATTATAAGCTGAATTTTTAAGTTGTTGATTCATATTTGAGGTTGGTGAATTTCGCGGACGAAATGCTTTTGAGGAGGGAAGAATGTAAAACCCCAAAATTTTAGAGGTGCTCAAATATTACTTGTTGGATTGAAGAAAAAAATAATGATGATTTTAAGTGACATTTAGGATTGACATTGTCGTGCTTGTTAGGTGTCTTCGCACAATCGTGACACCTCGTGCTTATTGAGGACTCAGTGTTGATTACTTCTCTAATCGACACTTCATTCTACATGTCATTGTCATGCTTGTGAGGTGTTAACATAGTATTGCGACACGTCGTGCTTCAAGTCTTGTCGTGCTTTCCTTAGCCTGTCGTGCTTGTTAGGTGGCACATCCTTGTTTTGCCACCTCGTGCTTCAAGTTTTGTCGTGCTTTGGTTAGCATTGTCGTGCTTGTTGGGTGGCACATCCCTGTTTTGCCACCTCGTGCTTTGAGCTTTGTCGTGCTTTGGTTAGCATTGTCGTGCTTGTTAGGTGGCACATCCTTGTTTTGCCACCTCGTGCTTTGAGCTTTGTTGTGCTTTGGTTAGCATTGTCGTGCTTGTTAGGTGGCACATCCTTGTTTTGCCACCTCGTGCTTCGAGCTTTGTCGTGCTTTGGTTAGCATTGTCGTGCTTGCTAGGTGGCATAGCCTTGTCTCGCCATGTCATGTTTCTTTACACCTCGTGCTTCCTAGAAATTTTTATAATTAAGCCCTTGATCTTTTCAAGTTATTTTATCTTTGACTTTTTTCAGTATGTAGACTACTAAAGAGTGAGAAAAGATGAAAAAGGAATCATGGGGCCTGATTGCGAGCAATAGTATAAGTGTATTCTTCGTGATTTAGGTAAGGGGAATTGCATATCACTATTCTTTTATACCACATGGTTATTTCTTAACGTTCCTCGTACTCCTAAACACTGTTTTTCTGAAATCTTGCTGAAATGCTTTGTTTTGGAGGTTGGTAAATGTCTTGTTTTTGAAATATGTTTTCGGGACGTGGCGTAAGTACTTTTGACCAATGACAGTGCTCCAGTGATTTGTTTATGTGCATGGTATGCTATGATACAGCTTAGCTTTGGCGGATCCCTTTGAGGATACCGAAAGCAAGATGCTGAAGTGTTATGTGTAACCTGGATATTGAATTGGTTTCCTAATTGTTCGGGGTACTAAGCCACGGTTGTTTTGACGGTTTTACTGTCAAATATATTGACTGATGTTGAAATGTTTAGCATGGTTGATTCTAATTCCATGGTGCTATGATTATTCCACTTCCTGGGCTACCCAGCTCACCCTCCACCATTTACCTTTCCAGTGCAGATGATTATTTTGATGAGCAAGTTCAAGCGGGAATGTGAACGGGACTTGTAGTTTTAGAGTTTAGAAATCTTGGAACTTATTTGTAGGTCTTATAATCCAACTTGGGATTATTAGAATTATTTGTAACCTATTTTTAGGGCTTGTAATCTGATGGCATATTGTTGTAATTGTTTCGAAGATATAATATTAGTCACTTGGGTCCTGTAGTCTGATTGGGTTGCATTGTGATTTTGCTTGAAAATATGAATTGGGCGATTGACGACTCGATCATCACAGTTGGTATCAGAGCGATACCTAGACTTGAATTGCTTTGGTTAGCGTAAGCCAGGATAGGTTCCTCGGCCTTGGGATAATTATAAGCTGAATTTTTAAGTTGTTGATTCATATTTGAGGTTGGTGAATTTTGCGGACGAAATCCATTTGAGGGAAGAATGTAACACCCCAAAATTTTAGAGGTGCTCAAATATTACTTGTTGGATTGAGGAAAAAATTTAATGATGATTTTAAGTGACAATTAGGATTGACATTGTGGTGCTTGTTAGGTGTCTTCGTACAATCGTGACACCTCGTGCTTATTGAAGACTCAGTGTTGATTACTTCTCTGATCGACACTTCATGCTACCTGTCATTGTCATGCTTGTGAGGTGTCAACATAGTATTGCGACACGTCGTGCTTCATGCCTTGTCGTGCTTTCCTTAGCCTTGTCGTGCTTGTTAGGTGGCACATCCTTGTTTTGCCACCTCGTGCTTCGAGCTTTGTCTTGCTTTGGTTAGCATTGTCGTGCTTGTTGGGTGGCACCACCTTGTTTTGCCACCTCGTGCTATGAGTGTTGTCGTGCTTTAGTTAGCATTGTCGTGCTTGTTAGGTGGCACATCCTTGTTTTGCCACCTCGTGCTTCGAGCTTTGTCAGACTTTGGTTAGCATTGTTGTGCTTGCTAGGTGGCATAGCCTTGTCTCGCCACGTCGTGTTTCTTTACACCTCATGTTTCGTCAAAATTTCTATAAATAGGCCCTTGATCTTTTCAAGTTATTTTATCATTGACTTTTATCAGTAGGTAGACATCTTAAGAGTGAGAAAAGATGAAAAAGGAATCATAGGGCCTGATTGCGAGGAATGGTATAAGTGGATTCTTTGTGATTTAGGTAAGGGAAATTACATATCACTATTCTTTTATACCACGTGGTTATTTCTTAACGTTCCTCGTACTCCTAAACATTGTTGTTCTGAAATCTTGCTGAAATGCTTTGTTTTGAAGGTTAGTAAATGTCTTGTTTTTGAAATATGTTTTCGGGACGTGGCTTTAGTACTTTTGACCACTGACAGTACTCCAGTGATTTGTCTATATGTATGGTATGTTATGATACAGCTGAGCTTTAGCGGATCCCTTTGAAGATACCGGAAGCAAGATGCTGAAGTGTTATGTGTAACCTGAATATTGAATTGGTTTCCTAATTATTCGGAGTACTAAGCCATGGTTGTGTTGATCATTTGACTGTCAAATATATTAGCTGATGTTGAAATATTGATCTTTGACCGACAAATGAAGATGCACCACCAGTGTTGGTTGACTATTTAGACGAACGTACTTCTCTAGCTATTCACAGTTTATCCTATTTATTAGAATGCTATTACAAATTCTATCAAAGGAACATTAATATCCATATGCAACGCACACGAGCACTCAACCAGTACAAGAGAACGCAAATAAGCTATTAGTTTTACGCAAATAAGCTATTAGTTTTTCTTTAACGGAAAGATTATAATCCAAATTAACCAGCGAATATGACCGTATCTACTCATACGTACAAATCGATTTGACTGCTGTGAGCACATTTAAATAGCAAAAATAATAGCAGAGAGAACACTCGTTTCACCACCAAACCACGTTCAAAGAATAGATAGCCCCAAACAACAAAAAGAAAAAAAGAATAGATATCCCCAAACAGCAAAAAGAAAAAGAATAGATAGCCGTTTTACATTCAGCAGCATTTCTTGAAAGACCTCTTCCATGAGCTACCCCCAGCTCCAAATGAACCAATGCATATAATACATTCATACACGAAAATAAAAGAAAATTGTAGGCCACTCTTCACCAAAAAATTATCACCAACAGTAACCAACTATCAGTGATACCTCGAGACCATGTACGCATGACGCCACCCTCTCTAACCAGATCAGAGGGTTCCTAATCAATATACCCTGAAATGGTATAAAATGTACCTAGACTACAGTACGCTCAGTAAGGACGGACAAAGTAGTAAGAAGGCATCTGCCACCCACACTCACTTTCATACAATGACTCGTCCAATGAGCTCAACATCGAGACTTGTGGTCGTGTCTCAACCACGAGCAATGAAGCAATCCAAACCCCCACACAGTTTGATACAACTCTTGGTATCCATAAGCCATTAGTAAATGAGCGGAGGGACCAAAGAATTCTGGGAGCATAAATCCGGTAAAATTAGAATTCTCAGCAACCAGAGTCATGATGCAACCGATGCTGATGCCTTCTCGACTTTTTCTTTCTCAATCTCTACTCTTCTCTGCTCAGCATGCTCAGCAATACCATGAGCAGCTGCCTGGTAATGCAAGTCCAGCCTCTGTGAGAGGTTCTGGAACCTCAATGGATCAGATGCTTGCAAAACTTCACAGGAAAAAACAGAAGATAGAGGGTCCATGTCAGAACAGAATCAGAAAGGTGTTGCATAACCTTCAAAACACGAGCAAAGGGAATTTCCAGCTTACCTTTTGCAGTATCCACAAAGAAAACGAAAGGGTCAACCTGATCAATGGGTGATTGAAGTTCCTCATCATCACTGAACTCATCATCTGTTTCATCATCATCCTCATCGTTCGGTCGGAAAGCCTTGGCCTGCAACCCCGTTTGTCATGGTATGATCAAATGGACAATTTAGCACATTATGGTAAACGAACGAGAAGATAGCAGATTTAACACATAAATTCAAGTAAGCTCGGACTGGTACCCAATAATAGTAATGACATAACACAGGAAGGTACACAAGATTGAAGAGTAATAATAATAACATAACACAAGAAGGTAAACGGAAGACATAATGAAATGTCACAGGATGTATTACAAGGGATGGCATAGGCAATTAGCTGCTTTTTGTTTCTCAACCTTTCGTTCTCTTTTCTAAAGACGAACAAAACAGTAATGCACAAGCTTCACTAGCTTTAACATATCATGTTGGCTCCAGACAACTGTATGAACAGTTTCTCCAGAAACATTCACCTCTAGAGCATTCATATGTGCATTTATTTGAAACAACTTAATCATATGTGCATTTATTTGAAACAACTAAATCATGGTGTCAACTATTTTGCACCTTGTCCCATGGAAGGACCCAGTTGTATATAAAAAGTAAGGTGTCAACTTAAACTAATTTGTGCAGTCAAATTAAGGGAGTTTCTAACCACTTTGCTGCACTTGAAAGTCATGAGCCAGGTATATACATACATGCATATACATATATACACACACACATACATATATATGTTATGTGTGTGTGTATATATGTATATGTATCTATCTTCAGTGTGTTTGCTTTACATCTAAATCCATCTTCAGAGGGAGCATTAGCATATAAAACCAGCATCAATATTTGAATCATTTCTACGACTAATTAAATTCATAATTCATTATAAACATCGGATGAAGCAAACCTGTGCAGCCAGTTTTTGAAATCTCACGCTGTCAGCTTCATCTCCATCCTCAGCATCAACTCCCATTTCTTTGTCAGACCCCTCACCGTCGTCATCCTCATCATCACTTTGCAGACCATCCATATCGTCATCATCTTCTTCCTTCGTGGCTTCTGTGCACATAAGGAAATGGACATAAAACAAGACAAAACCCATAGTTATAACATAACCATCATTAAAGCAATTGCAATTCTTGAAGAATATGGAGCAACCTGCTACTTGATCCTTGTAGGCAACAAGCAGATCAAGAGTGGCCTTGAAAACACGCTCCAAGGCCTCCCCTGGCAACTGATCCACAGGAAGTTGAAGCAGTGATGTCAATCCCAAGCAACAGACTTTCTTGTCATGTTCCCTGGAAGATCAACGTGAAATGCATGAGATGTAGCAATATTTCTGACAAAAGGAAAGGAGATGAAATATAAGGAAAGAGAGGGCCTTTGGGATGCTCAGATTATGTTTGAGAGAAAACCTACAGGAACCCCCAAAAAAAATAATTACCTCTTAAAATTAGTCCGCACCCCATTCTTTTTAGTCTGTTGCAACATCTGGAACCAGAGATTAAAGACTTCTGTAGCCACATTCAACTTTTGCAGTATATTGAGTGTCAAAGACGCATTGTAGTAAAGAGCATCGGCGATCTGTCAAAAAAAGTCCTCTTGATCAATGTTTCACCTCATATATTCTTTCAAGTACATGCAAATCTAGAAACCATAAACTAAACTATGTATACCAGTACACATCCAGAAAACTGTAAATATTTCCCACTTATTGCCACTAAAGATTGCACATCAAAGCAACTACACCGAATCTCCAAGAAATAAACAAGAGAAACAGAAGCTTCAAGCACAGAAAAACAGAGGTAATAAACAAAAGAAATCGAAGAAGGAAACAAAACAAATGGAAGTTACAACGAAAGAAGACTACATTTTATTCCAGCATATGAAGATGTGTGAAACCAGAAGAGATGTGCCTCATTATACAAAACCCTATGCTTTGACAGCAACTTTCCTCATACAAAACCCTGCTTTGACAGCAACTTTCCACCAAAGAAACCAGTTATGGACTACTTCCATGTTAAAGTGTTCAACCATTGGTTCAGCTGGGGTATGATAAATGACAGGATATTTCAACAGGATGTACATTATATATTGCCTGCATATTGTATAACGCCACTAAGTACTTGTTTCAGTGGATCGACCAGTGATACACCTTTCTCGCAACCAGGGTTCAACTCGTAGGGGAGGCGCAATTATTTTTAAGTAACAGAATTCACCACCGGTCAACCTGCGTTTTTCCCATGCATTTATGTTTTTGGCAAGAAGAGCTTTGTCAGAGTAACTTACCACTTGCATTAGAAGGCACTTCAAATAAGGTCTCTCACTACGATGCAACCGATCAACTGTGATTCTGATATATGGCTCAACCCATTGATCCACCTGACCCCTGCAGTTCTGGAACACTACTTCGATGAGCTTAGGTGCAGGCTCAATATCATTGTCCTCCAAATTTTTATCAGCCATTATCTGCATTACAAAAGAGGGAAGAATAAACATGAGGAAATTATTGAATCAACTGATCTCTCGACTTACTTTTCTTGGCTAGAGTAAAAGCTGTGAGAAATTTTTTGAAAATAATTAAACTCACAGATGAAATCATGTGCCAAAGACTTTGCTGGTAGTCTGGTTCCTTGCATGTGAGAAAATGCATTGTACTCCTAGATATGTAGTTGTCCAGTGGAACCAGAATATCTAAATAATAAAAAACCCATTAAAAACAAAAAGAACATGAGAAAGAATATGGACGCTCTTTATGAGAATAACAAACTCTGTCACTCCTCTTCACTAATTTGCAACCAAATTTACAGAGGAATACTTCAGGATACAGACAAATTTATAACAAGTTTGTTTGGGGTGAAAAGTACCATAAAAGAGACCTAAATGCTTCCTTTCTGTTGAAAAATAGACGTATGCATATAAGTAAAAAACACGATAGTCTCTTTTCTTTAATAGTAGTGAATAAAGGCAGTAACAAACTAAAATTGACAATATTGCCACGTTGGCTGGGACATGCTAACGCCGCTTTGCCCATGGCCTCAATTAGATTGCCCACCTATGAAGCACCGGTGCGGCACTTGGGGTGAAGCACCGGCACCGGGTAAGCGTCAGGTGCGGGTGCGGGTGCGGGTGCGGCATGGGTGCGTGTCAGGTGCGTGTCCGATTTTATTAATTTATTTTTTTAATTTCTTAAATACCGGGTGCGGCTCGGGTGCGTATCCAACCTCTGACCACCGCCGATCTGTGACCACCGTGCAGATCTGTGACCACCTGCGACTCCAGTGACCACCGGTGACCACCGGCAAAGAATCTGAGAGGAGAGAGGAGACCGGAGAGGAGAAGGAGGAGGTGGAGGAGGAGGAGAAGAAGGAGGAGGAGGAGAAGGAGAAGGAGAAGAAGAAGAAGGAGATTTCACCGGCAAACCAAGTGCGGCGCTGCGGAGTGCGAAGAAGAAGGAGGAGGAGATCCCACCAGCTAACCAAGTGCAGCGCCGCGAAGTGCGGCGCTGTGGCTGGAAGAAATATGAGAAACCCTAATGGCTAATACCCTATACGATGTTATTTTTGTGGCTTGAAGTAATTAGAAATGACTTTTCACTTTTGTTATTTCATTTTTGTACCCTAACTTATTAAATCAGCCCCAATACTAATAATAGTACAGCACATACAAACTTCATTGTGTTCAGTTATGCACTTTAATATTTTACAAAACAGCCCAAACTTAACAAACTATCACCAATTTAGTTGAAAAATTCAAGAAGCAACATATTAAACTCTACAAATTCCCACCCCTTAGTTGGAATATTTTTGCTTTCTACAAATATCTAATACATATAGAGATAAAATTCTTTAGAAATTCAATGCTAAATGTATATATTAAAAAAATATTTATAAAATATGCCTTATCTCCGCCGCACCCGTATCCTAAAATTTTCAAAATTGCCGTATCCGCATATCCGCACCCGTGTCGCATCCGCACCCGCACCCGAGTTCGTGCTTCTTAGTTGCCCACCGTCCTTTCTACTAGCAGATCATAATTGCAGGAGACTATTTGGACAGTGGGGAAACAGTAGCCCATACCAGAAGCTTATCGAAAGCCTTGAGGTACACATCCAGCAGATCATAGCAGGCACGGCTACAGGGGTGAAGTATATACACATTGACCATGAAAGATAACTATTAACTATCATGTTAGAAGGTATGAATCCATAAGAGATCCTCTCTGTGTCAGTCACGGATAATGTTAAGGATTTAGAACGATCGAGAAATATCCAGACCCAAATTTAATTATTTTCAAAATGGTTCTTACTTAGATCTTTCATAAGAGTATCGAACACCATCTAACAGGTTTGCGGTTAAGCCAGTTTTGTAGGCAAAAAATAGAAAAGGGAAAAATGAAGCTGGTTTCTGCAAAGGCACTTTAGAAGGGGCTCAGGTTGTAAGGCATACTCCACCAAGGGACTTTGAGCACCCTATTAGTGACCTGGCTCTCAGCACGGACTCCGGTGTGGGTGCGGATATGTCATTTTAGAGAAAAAGAGGATACGGAAAATTATATATCTATATTTATTTATTTACACAAACACACACACACACGTACGTACATATAATATGTTCTTAATATGTGCTACAAAGATATTAATCCTTCCAACCAAATTAGTGAGAAAGTTTGTTAACTTGGTGGGCTGTTTTGAATTGTTAAAATTTTATAGCCGAATATAATAATGTTTGTTTTGAGTTTGGGTATTACTAGTATTTCCTAAATTTATGGGGTTAGTTTGGATAAAAAGTTAATAAGAGGGTACCAAACAAAGGCATAGAAAGTTAAAAAGTCATGTAGCATCGAGAAGAGAGAGCAGTCTTCTCCTTCTTCCAAGACAATAGATCCTTCTTCAAGACAGCAACAGAGGTTGTCTTCTTTTCCAAGACGAGCGCATCCAGGTACCACCTTCTTTATTCTTCTTCTTTCTTTTTCTTCTTCGGTAATCAGACACTGTCGGACGTCTTCGCTATAGCCGGACAGGCCCTCGCCGACTTCCAGTCTCTGCTGCTTTCTTCTTCTTCTTTCTCTCTCCTCTGTCAAATTGTTAGGAATCCAAGGTCGCCAATCATTATTCTGACCGAAATGAAATCCTTCCCAGATTCGACTTCGAACCCTCAAGCATCCGGTGCGTGTCCAAGCCGTGTCCCAAATGTGTCGGAGCCGCACCCGAAGTTCGGCAAATTATTTTAAAAATCAACCAGTCACGGACACGCACCCCGTGCGCACCGAGCCGCACACGCACCCAATTCGCACCCAGTGCTAGTGCATCAGCCAGAACGCAGCACCCGTGCTTCATAGAAGCGAAGAAAACTGCCTACTAGCCATAAATGCTACCTCCTCTGTTTCACATGATGTCTTGGCCACATTACCTACTTTTCAATTTAAGATCATTACTTGTCTTTGGTAATGTGCGTGTATGCGTGTTCTTGTGTGGAAGAGGGGGGAGACCATGCATACTAGAGGTATACAACGAGAAGATAAAAACTAAACAGCAAAGGAATCAAAATCCAAGTCCCTGAAATGGGCCCTGAGCAAAACACTAGAACCATGACACGACCCCAATAAAATCTCATCCAAGGTCAAGCCAGGAAAGTCCTTGAGCCATAAAAGTAAGTAGACAGTGCAGCGGCAATTCCACGTCATCAAAAGATCACCAGTTCCTCTCCGTCCATATTGTCCACATAAGACAGAATGGGACCATCCTCTACATGCTTCACCTTCCTTGGCACTCTCATATCAAGTCCCCAAGAATCATCAGAAAACCCACTTCACCCCACACAACAGGCTGCACAATGAAAATTGTCCATAGTCCATACAACAATAGGTGCCTTGGCAATATTCTCCAAGGGAAAGATCAACCACCACTGCTAAATACTTCTGCTAAATACTTTGGGGTCTGTCATTTTACACATGTTAGAAAATGGCCGTTCCTATATGTCAAAGTGGTCATAAGAGATCTTTAATTCACCCAATCAACAATATAACAACACAGAAAAAACACTACAAATAGAATAAGAAACGCTAGTTACCTTAAAATCTAACCGTGTGCACAACTGGTTGAGAGCACATAGTATTTCACATAACACTTGAATCAAGATGTATATATATTTCTAAAAGATAATTGTTGTAACTGTTTTATCTCCTCTAGATATAAAATTCCTTTCATTGGTATCCCATATCTCACGTTCATTTTCTCTACCTCTCCTATCGTCGTAGCTTCTACATGCATGAATATGTTAAGTGAATCAACCATATATCAGCTACCTTTGGAAAACTAAGTATCAAAGGAAATCCTACAATGAATCACCATATAGAGAGATGCAAAAAGTACTCATAGCAAGGTACTCATAACTTTTCAGAATAAAGCAACAAACTCACTTGGAAAGAAGTCAATAGCCCAATCAGACAGTGCTTCCATCAACAATGGCCAAAGACTCCACATATCCATGGATATCGTCGGTGAGAAAAAGGTCATGTACGATACGATCTCCAAAACTTCCTCAAATACCTCTACAGAAATATGCATTTATTAGAAAATTTTAGATTTAGATGAGCTATTGAAATTTGTAAATAATGATGAGTTAAACTCGGCATAACAAAACTAATGAACATCTGCTCGTCCAAGAACTGTGATGCTCTTGGAAGGACTTCAAGCAGGGCATTTCTGTTAGAGGTTTAGGGAAGCAAGATTAACTTGACAAAAGCTATATGGGAATGTCGAAGACTATCACTAAACTATATGTAGTTAACACAGAGTAGATATTCATCTTTGGAGCTGCTAACAACAGCAGATGTCATGCCATTTGTTTCTCTTTCTTCAAGAGAAAAAAAGCTACTCTACTTCATTATAGATCAACGTTGTCATTCATGTTCAACTTTTCTAGGTAAGGAGCATAGAAGAGGTTCTTTAGAGGGAAAATGGAAAGCATTTAAGAACAAATATTTTTGTATGAAGAAGGTAAAAGCACTTTTTCTCTTTCGGCTGACGAGATTAGACCAAGCTGTTTTAGGCCTTTTTGACTTTTTTGAGCATCTTTCCAAACATTGAAGAAGAGTAGTCTACACTTGTATACATGAGGACACCCAATACAGCGTGTTTGTGTGACACTATTAGCTGTCAAAAAGTTTGTAGATTCTAAGCTAGGTAGCACCAACAGACACCGCGTCCAATATCAACACCGACAGGACACCAGATACCACAATTTCCTGAAAACCAAATTTTGGACACTGCAGGACACCGCTGAATTCTCAATATGTTTATTTCTATATATGCGTTTACTACGTTTCAAGCATATTCCACCTCTAAAATTGCACGACCAAGTTATGTTACCTCTGCCTTGTGCAGCCTTAATACACTTCATTAACTTATTGCACACTATTAGCCTCACTGAAATCCATCTCTGAAATTAAGTAAGAAGCAAATTTCAGCATCAATTTCAATAAAAGTGGAGAAAAGAGATGAAAATTGAAGAAGTTGATTGGAACAGAAAAAAAGGATATGTAGAGAAAGGAAAAGATAGGGAAGAAAGAAAAAGAATGAGAAATAAAAACCAGAAGTAATAGTCCATTAGAACGAACAAGAGCAAGAGATGAAAGCGAAAAAGAGAAAGAAAGAAAGAAAAGAAAAGCCGGCAAAATCCCGTCTCCTTAGTCTCCGTCTCCCTCTCAGATAGACAGCAATAGCATTGCAGCAGCAAATGTGAACAAAGGAAGGGATAATCTATCAGTATTTTATGGTTTGGATAGTTTTTGGCTCCTAAAAAGAGCCTCAAACTTTTCCTAATATTTGAGTGCAACCCTTGGAGTACGGTTCGAATATTCATTTCATCCCTACACGTTCAAACATCTTCATGAAGTGCCCAACACTTCTTCAAGAAGTGTCCGACAGGGTATTCCATAATTATAAGATATACTAAAAAATTTGGACACCTCCTAAAGGTGTCCAACTTGTGTCTAGAGGGTCAGTGAGATGTTGGGGCGACAGTAAGAGTCGGACACGATACCTCGACCCATAAGAGGTATAGGTGCTTCATAGATTCTACGGTGATATATTAAAGCGTCCTGGTTAGCTATAGTTTTACACAACCAGCTTGTATTTGATTATTGTTGGGTAATCAGTTTGCGGATGTTATGGAGTACTAATTTTCTAGCAGTTTAGAGGAACAGGGGTTTTTTGAGTAGTTAGTTAAGCAATTGCACAGTAATTATTTGAAAAACTTGGCATGCTTTGTAAGACTTCCACAAACAATTTCACTAGCATAAATAGGCAATCCATACTGCCGGAAAGAACAAAATATGTTGTCTGAACCAGGATATCTTCATGCAAAAGTTTCAGCAACTACTAAAAGCTGTCAAATTAGCATAAGTACCTTGACCATCCGTTGTCAGCATCCTACGCATTATTGGAAGAAGGGTTGGCTCAACATGGACAAAGAGGTGAGGAAGCCTGCTCACTGATTCTAGAATTGTGCTTATGGCCCGCAAACAACCAACTGCTGCCAGAGCACCAGGATCATCAGCCTCATCATCAGCTTCAGCCGTGTTCATGCACTTCCAAAATGCAGCGGCCTAGAACCGGGAAAACAAGAGCTTAGAGAAGCCAAAAAGAGAAAATTGCTTTGCAAATCTACTCAGACAAACAAATCCAGTTTTACCAGATTCTGGCATAGTCCAAGAGCATAGGGTGCCATTTCCTCTCCAAACTTGTCAACAATAGTCTCGAGAGTAAACACAAGATCTTCATTTTCAACTTCATTCATAAGTTTGAAGAACTCTGAAATAAAGATTAAGATAATATTAAAGAAAGGCAAATAAGGAATAGGATGAATAGATACTAATTGGGGCAAACGGTGCTCTAGATCACATACCATCAAGTAGTTGTGGAAGAATTGGTCGAATCTCACTCAGATCTGCAGCGGGACGCAAGAAACGTGAGGACCTTAAGGTAGAGAACTAAAAAAAAAGAGATCAAGTGGATATATACCTTTGCAGGCTTCAACAAAAGAACGCAACGCGAATACAGAATCAACTCGAACGGGAAGCTCTGAGTCACGCATCCCAGCAACAACGCTTTGAAGTGCTTTACGGAAATTATTAGGGTCTGCAAAGTTAATATGGGCGTATTGTCCTGCAACCCAAGCCGCCTAATATGCCAGACCAAATGATGCATAGTAAGAGAAATAGAATACTACAATTCAAACAAATTGTTGTATACAGGTTGATAGAGGCCGAGAACATGATTAATTAGGACGTTTCTAAAGCAACTAACCTTGGCTCTAAGGTGGCCTACAGGACTGCTGAACTCAGGGAATACATGCTGCACCAACATACGCTCAAGCTCCGATTTGTAAGGCTCAGTTTGTTTCAGTCTATCACATAGTGCTCCAATAGCAAGAAGGGCACCATCTTTTTGTCGATAAGGTTTATATTCCAATGAAGCCTCATCATATCTGATTAGGAATGATTAATGAAAGGAGGAACACCACTTATAGCATCCAACTGTAAAATATCGCCATAACAGTGAGTCGATCGATGGTAAAGTACCTCTTAAAAATCTCCACAATGAACAGTATGAACTTCTGAAGGTTCTCTTTTCCACGCTTTCTTACCAACTCACTCACAAAATCCATTGCGGCAGTCCGAGGACTGTATAAATCCTCAATTATATCTGCATTATAGCAAGGGATGCTTGAAAAATGAAGCTAATACAGGCTTAGGGAGAAATTAGAGAACAAAGGCAATTCAGAGTTTAGGCAACCAGACATTGACTGACTCACCATAACCCTTCCGTACATATTCATGTGGATCTTCATCCCAAAGCTTTTGATCATTGTCATTGAAGCACGTGAGTGGGAATATTATTTCAAAAAGAACAACATCAAGTTTTGGGTGCAGCAGATTATACATAGTACTCTTTGAGATGCTGCATAAAAGTTCACCATGAACAACTTACTTCAGATTTACAGCGACGATAGAAGAAGCAGGCAAGAATCTTTCTACACAAAAATGATCTAGAATGCCGAGAAACACAGAGAGCAGGAGCAGTCAGGAGCAGCACCAGGCAGGTGCTATAAATTCTGAGCAAAAAACACCATTTTTGTAAAATGATTCCCACTCCTCCCTCCACCACCACCACCACCAGTTTTGGAAACTGATTCCACCCCTCCCTCCAGCACAACCACCAGTTTTGTAAAATGATTCCCACCCTCCACCACCACCACCCCCTCCCAACCCCACCCCCCACCCCCAAACCCCAAAAGAGAGAGAGAGAGAGAGAGAACCCACCCCAAAGATAAGAATAGAATACAACTGCTTACAACCGGTAATGTACCAGCAGCATGAACTCAATTGTTTTCAATTACACATGCAGAACAAAGACTAGTTGGGGAATCAAGAATCCAAGAAGCACGGACCCTGGGTCCCGGACACCTCCAAACACGTGTCCGACACCTCTAGGTGGTGTCCGGATATTCTTCTTTATATTACTTACTGGATACCGTGTTGGACACCTTTTGCAGCATATGCACATACCTATTAGGCAAAACTGCAAATTTTTAAACTTAATTTGAGGTCATGATGGACTATTAGGGAAAATTGGGTTGTTTTATAAACCCCAATGGTAGATTGTGTTCTTACCTTATGTTCCAATCAACTTCTGCCTAACTTAGAGGGAGAGGGAGCTCTTCGAGAAGGCAACCTAATGTAGAAGACGAATCTCTCAATTGATGAGCATGTGCAGGGAAGAGGTTGATGAAGGAGATCCAAAAGATAATGAACGCGATAAAGGAATTGATGTTGATCCAATCTTGGGAAATGGAAGAGACAAAAGCTGTTTCTCTTTTCTTTTTGGCTTGTTCTTATGGGATCTTGCACTACTTGATTATCTATTGTAACTTGATTCAAGTATGACTTTTATTTCAAAAGGGCAAAATGTGCTTGAGACTGATATAAAACGTGCCCATAGATAACATATATAGAGACAACTAGCGGTGTAGCGGTGCCCAAAATTTGTTATTCTAGAATCTGGAAATTGTGGTGCCAGGTGTCCCCGTCAGTGTCAGTGATACTTAGTCGAGCATAGATCAAAAAAAGCTTTCAGTAAGAGCGATAAAAAATATTTACCACCATAAAACTACAGCGTTGACTGGAAGAAATGAAAACCCCCTCTAAACATACCTGTTGGTTATATATTGCAAAATAAGGTTGGTGACTCTGTCAGGCAAATAGCCACCAATACGAATCACATTCAATAAATTGAGATGGCATTCCAAGATTTTCCCTGCATAACCTTTCTGGAACATTTGGGCAAAAACTTTGTTTTCTGGATTCTGAAGTTTCAAATCCCCAAATCTGTTGGACAGAAAGAGACAGTGAGAAAGCAAATATAGGCCTTTCAACCAACGTGCTGGTTAGATAGCCATGAACTCACCGGGTGAACAGCCGGTTTAATATGTGCACCGTCCACTTTTTAACCTTCCACCATCCCCATGATTTCCTGAGCTCTGGATCAGCAGGTTGGCCTTCTAATGGGACAGGCCTCTCTAGTGTATTCAAAAAGAGAACCATCCAACCATTGAACACATTTGGATTGAACAATTGCTTCGGAATCTCCAACTGGAACATAATAAAAGGGACAGGGATATACGTTTAACGTGTAGAAGGCTTTCGAAACAACGACATTATGTTATCCCTCTTTATTTCATGCATCCAAAGCTTAAAACTTCATGAAGCATAGAGGATTACCATAAGCAGTGGTTATTTATACAACTCTCTTTGCAGGGTAAGAGCGGTTACATTTTACCAGAGTAAAAGAGAAAGAAAAAAAAATTCAAGGTGCAGTACACCATCACAAAATCCATCTTTTCTCTTTCACATAGAAGACAAACCATAAGACATGTCAATGCAAGAACATACATATATGGATGACCAGAATATCTTGCAGATGAGCTTAATCAAGTCTGCTACTTCTATTGAAGGATTTGCAATCTGAACAAGTCTGCTAAATATACTTAGCAGTTGAGGAAATGTCTCCTCTACGATCATATAAACCGGTGTCCTCTCCTCGTCTGACTTAAACCTATATATAACGAAACATTAGGAAAATAAGTTATGGATAAATTCTGTGTAAGCTTGCATGAGGAGGGGTTACAAGGAGAAAATTTATGATGAATCCCCATCAATAAAAGACAACTAAATACATGTTGATAGAGAATTGAAAAAAAAAACTTTTTAACCTTGTCTGAAACATTTCATGAGAGACTAGAGTGTAGTACTAAATTGCATAGGATTCAGCATACATGAATGCACCACAATACATGAGCTTACAGAGAGCTAAAATCTGCTTGCCGATTTTGTAAAGCATGTTCTACTTTGGCAACAACAAACTAGCAGTCACCCACACGCAACACGTGTGCAGAAAAAATTAAATTTCTGCTAATCAAGGTCTGAAAAGGTAGACTTAAACACTTTAAAGTGTCAATAACAAGGTTGCTCGAGAAGAGAAGTGTTCTACTTGAGAAAATTATGAACGTGCTATGTAGACATCTTAGAATCTTAAGTAAACAAAGAATTACCTATAATGAGATAATCCATTTTGTGATTATGGGTAGTTCAGATTAATTTGGTCAGTTTGGTATTGGTCATGGATAGTTATTTTCTTTTTCCAAATTAATAGGTCTGAGACTGATACCATAGTACCCAGATCTACCTCTCTTTCCAATATAATGTGCCCCTTGACATGCAATAAAGTGTGTTAGGCCAACTCATGTTGGCGCTATATGTGTAGTTAAAAATACGAGCGCTACAAGGTGCAATATGCAGAAGTAAATCCGTATGTACCACATATATATGCATCTCCATTCCCTTACTCATATTTTCTAGAGAGGATTCTCAGCACAAACAATGCTCCATAAACTTGCTGATCCTGTAAATTATGCTTCACCCAATGCAAGAGACTCGGCCATTGCTCTGGGTAGTCAGCGTGTATTATCGTCTTGAGGCACTCACCTAGCTGCACCCTATTAAAGCAACACGGGTAGTAGCTTTAGGTGATATGCAGATCACTAACTGCATAGCACAGTAAAAAAAATGGCCAACATAATTACCGCAGCAAGGGGGGAACTTGAGTAACAAAAACAAGAATATTCTGCCTGACCAAGTCTTTGTCACTAGGCAAGACTTTAGATTGTTCATCTACATTGTCACAAGTTTGCACAAAATAAAAACATCAACATCAGACAACAATGCACAGGCCAAACGAATCCCCACATGACTAACACATAACGGGTCGTACCAGGATCGTTAGGCGACCAGTTCTTTGCAATGAAGTTTTTGAAATGAATACTGGCAGCCTGTCGCACCGCCATGTCACAGTTTCCATCAACTATGATCTGCAACAACCTCACCAAATGCTGAGGCATATGCTGGAACTGCAATACAAGCAACATTCCAACGAATCTTTAACATAATGCAACATGGGTCACTGAAAAATTAAAATCCAATTCAGTGAATCTTATGCATTCCCAATTCTCAGCAATCAACCCCATGATTTGACCAAAACAGTCATAATATAAGCGACCTATGACTATTATTAACTAAGATTGTGGACTTTTGGCGACAAAAACATGAATAGAGAAGAGCAAAATCGGATTAAGCAAATAAAAACAAGTTCAAACCAAATTTCTTGATGAATTTTTGATCTAAAACTGATGGATTTCAATAAAAAAAAATCATAAGTGAAGTGGGTACAAATAAATACAGGATTTTAGGGATATGAGACGAAATGGATACCTGATTGAGACTCTCTTCGGCGGCTTTTCGTTCATCTGGGTTGGGACTAAGTGCAGCTTGGAGCACGATGGCAAGACCATGAAGATCCATGTTATCTGGTGTGACGTTAACGCCCAAGACTATGAATTGGCTAATTGAGCTAGATTTGTGAGAATCTGAATCTTGGAAAATCGTGGTGCAGTGCTTAGGGTTTATAGAGAGAGGGGGGGATAGTTGGGAACAGAGAGCATATATGTACCAGGGTGGGTATTTAAATGATTAGGGTTTAGAGAGTTTTTTTGGTTGTTTAACCGCCATTGGTCTGAGTATTTTATGGGTCGAACCGTGACTCCAAGAATTTTTGTTGCTACATTTAGGCTTCGTTTGACAAAATTTTTTTTTTGGTTTTCAGTTTTTTAAAGAGCAGCTTAAATTTTTTTTTTTATAAAAACAAGTGGGTGTTTGATAACCCCTTTTTTTTTGAGGTTTTTTTTTTTGGTGTTTGGTAACCCTTTTTATTTTGACTTTTTTTTTTTGGTGGTTTGCGGTGGCGGTGGTGGGGCGTAGCGGTGGTCGACGGTGGTGGTGGTGGTGGCCGACGGCCGGAGGTGGCTGCCGGCAGTCACCGGCGGTGGTGGCCGGCGGCCGGAGGTAGCTGCCGGCAGTCTCCGGCGGTGGTCGCCGGCGGCCGGAGGTGGCTGCCGGCAGTCACCGGCGGTGGTGGCTGGCGGCCGGCGGCCGGAGGTAGCTGCCGGCCGTCTCCGGCGGTGGTCGCCGGCGGCCGGAGGTGGCTGCCGGCAGTCTCCGGCGGTGGTCGCCGGCGGCCGGAGATGGCTGCCGACAGTCTCCGGCGGTGGCTGCCGGCGGCCGGAGGTGGCTGCCGGTGGTCGCCAGCGGTGGTTGTCGGCAGTCTCCGGCGGTGGTCGCCGGCGGCCGGAGGTGGCTGCCGGCGGCCGGCAGTCTCCGGCGGTGGTCGCCTGAGGTGGCTGCCGGCGGTGGGAGGGTGGTGGTGGTGGTCGAAAAAAAAAACCAAAAGTGAAAAAAAAAACCAGTTTTTGGAGTTTTTTTTTTACTCTGCAGTTTAAAAACTGGTTTTTTAAATTGAAAAAAAAATGGTTACCAAACGCTCTTTTTTTTCAGTTTTTAAAACTGAAAAAAAAAGAGGGAAAAAAATTTTGTCAAACGGGGCCTTATTACCGGGATTTAGGACACATTTTTCGAATTCCTAATAGGAGCAATCTCGCGACGCCATGTTGTCGAGGCAATGTGTGTAATAATTCTTGAAAATTATGAAAACGAGTATTATTATTAGTATTATTATTATTATTTACAATTATCAAATTTTGGAAGGCAAACATAATCGATACTTGTCATCCAAAACAATAACCGGTAGTTAAAAACCGTCCAACTACACTTTTTCTCTATCGTCACCGAAAAACCCTCAATGTATCATGCAGCCCAGTTGTTCCTGCCTTTTGTTAGGGAGGCTAAATTTTACCTAAACTATCTTCGCATCGGTCTTTCAAACCAAGCATCTTCTCCTTTAGTATCGTCTCTGGGTCCATATGTTTTCATCGCTCGAAGGAGTCCTATCTTCACAAAGTGGCGACCGCAAGTATAATCTCCCATGTAGAGTGTTTTAATTTTCTCGATAAAAGCCATGTCAAAAGTTCTATTTAGGAAGATCTTGAGTAAATGTTAAATGTAATTATTGCATCAATAATTAGGATCTCTCTTCCGAAGCCCGCCAAACCTAATCAGACTTTAGCCACATGAATATATTTCTAAGGCTCAGTTTTAAGAGCCTTGATCAGTTGATAGAGTATCTTTTCACTCTTTCGCTGCACTGCAGATTTCAACTCCAAAAGTGTAACACCCCAGATTTTTTTTTAATCAGGATACTTGTGTAAGTACAAATTAGAATGTATTGTGAGTTTGAATTAAATAATGGGCCTAAAATCAATTTAAACTTTTCTTACTAGAAAGTGAGTTATACTTTTGGGATTAGATGACCCAATTTAAATTTGGGCTTTAATATGACCCATTTATAAAGTTAAAAAATTTTGGAATATAATGGGTATTTTGCAATTCTTATTGTGTTAAGAATATAAGTACATTCCTTTTAGGCTCATGACTTATGTGCAATATAATTCTTAGGAGTACACAAATTTCAGAAGAGCCTCCAAAGAATTTCTAAGAAGAATACTCTTCAGATTTTGGTCATTACATTGAGGTAAGATCTTATTTTGATATTGGGATTGAGGTTTGTGGTAAAAACCCACATAAGCTAATGTGATTGATAGAGTCTAATAGAAATTTTGGGTATTATTATATTAGGGTTTTTGATATAATTAGTTTGAGAAGATCAAGACTTGGAGTTGATTTACGCAATTGAGGTAAGGGTTTTCTCACGCATTTACCCCATCTAAATTCTTATTATCGATCCGTTCATCAATTGATTTGTTGTTTAAATAGATCTATTGATTCTTTAGAACCCTAATTACATTCTTGATAGTTACGCTAAATAGTTCTTTGTACTTCCGATTATTGACTTTGATTCGTGATCTTTTTATTGTAAATCTTTGTAGCGAATTCAAAAGTCTGTAACTTTGTCGTTACTTTGCCAATTTTAGTGTTCTTACACTTTTTGAAAACCTAAAATAGCTTACTACAACTTTATAGTTTTGTGTTTTCCGAAATTCAAAGTGATCCATAAATAGACTTGAACATTGTTATGCTTATATTTCTGCTAATTCAGGTCAACCAATTTCAATTTGTTGTATCTTATTTGTTTCTCATTGGTTTTTAATGATATTTAACATTCTGAAATCCTTGAAGAGTCTTCTTCAACTTTGTAGTTTAAACTTTTATCAGAATCCATTTGGTTCTTGGTCAAAATTAAGTTTGAAAGTTATTTATTAGTGCAGACTTTTCTGTTTTTGACACTGTAAATCAGCCCACTTCGATTTGCTCTATCTCCTTTGTTTCTCATTGGTTCTTCATGATTCTAGACGATCTGGAAACCTTAAAGAGTCCTCTTAAACTTCTTAGTTTCGTGTTTTATTAGAATCTATCTATTTCCTGATCAAAATTCAGTTTGAAAGTTATTCATCAGTGCAAAAGTTGTTGTTTGACACTACAAATCAGCTCACTTTGACTTACTCCATCTTATTCATTTCTTATCTGTTTTTTATGATCTTAGACGTTACAGAAACAGTAATGACTCCTCTTCCTTTGAGTTTTATTAGAATTCGTCGATTTTATTGTTGAAGTTAGTCCTTAAATAAAACTATTCTGCGTAGAATCGTGTAAACAAGAATGACTTTGTCTGCTTCAAACTCTTGGTGTTTATTAAGTTAATTTGGTGTATGTTTTTGTAATCTGGCGAGTCATGTCACAGTGTATGTGACTTATCTATTTCTGACTTACACACGTGGATTGGAACGTGGGCTAGCTCAGCGGGATGAGTTAGAGATCGCGATCTTAATTTCTGAACCTTGTCTCACGTGTCAGTGATGGCACGCATGACACATTTCTGAATGGCTCCCGTGGTCTTCGTCTTTGTACTACTTCAATATTTGGACTTTGATATCTGATCTATTTGAAGAAGTTTTCAAACTTATCTGAAGTATTATTGAATTCACTATAGTCTTTTTGGAATATAAGATATCCTTATCAGAACTGGTGGAAACGTTTTGAACTTAAATTTGTATTGTTTTAAACACATTGAAACCTTATGACCCGCTGTAAATTTAGTTATATATGGTAATTCCTTACTTTGAGGTTGTATTGTTTGCCGATACGAGCTATTTGATCTTGTTGCTAATCTGATTTCTGAATTGAAAGTTAGTGCATTGGTTTTGGTATTCGCCATGCACCTTGGTATCTTACTTTATCACCTCCAAGTACTACTATCGATATAGCGTGCTTTGTACTCTGTGGGTGTGTATGTGTGTGTGTGTGTGTGATTATCTTTACTGGGCTTTGTGCTCACCCCCTTACTTTCAGGTTATTAGGCAGTGGTTGGAGTTGTACAAAAGATTTTAAGGCATGACTAAGTAATAAGCTTTTTAGGGAAGGATTTTCATTTTTTATTTGTTGTACGATTGGATTTGGCTTTAGATTTTATTTTGGAGCTCTATGTAGGAGTAATAGTTTTAAACTGGTGTGACATTTATTGATGTTTCTTGGAGACTTATTCTTAGATGTTCTGAATACCCAATTGGAAGATTTTTGGATATTTTGAGGTTTCCTAATTTCGTTTATTTGAAATTAACGCTTCAATAAAAAAATCAGGGCGTTACAAAAAGAGTTTCTCTCCTGGCTCCCATTTGGGTAAGATAACCATTTTTTCCTCTTCCATTTTACTCCTATCATATATGGAAATGATACCAAGTGTTATTGGCCCATTCCTCAGAGCAGATAACATAATAGCCTTTGATGCGCATCGTATTACAGAGAGATTGTGTCTTAAGGTATATTTACCTTGGTCCATGCATCTTGAATCTAGGTTAGAGTCGATAAAAATATATGGAGCAAAACGTGGTCTACGAATGTAATGTGGACTTCTGTCCGATGTCATCTCCTAGGCCATCTAGCAACTTTTAAAAAACTATAGATTTTGAACTCAACATTTGTGAAAGAGATGTTGGAAAATAATGTTTACGTAACGACAAGTATCTCTAACCCAAATATCCAATGTTTAAGACCAAAAAAAATGTCTAGTGGCTGCCTCAGTCAAATACCAATATCGAAGAGTCGGTGCCTCAGGAAGGGCCAATATTATCGATGCTTGGGTGAACATTGTAAATTTCACCACTGAAGAGCTTTTGCAAGAAATTCCAATGGCTATAGATAGTCATGAAGCCATGGCTATTAGCCACCCCAACTGTAACACCCCAAAATTTCTGAAGCATTAGCCGTACCAACTATACCACTCTGGAATTTTTTAAGCATTAGTCAATCAATCGATCGATCGATCACTTAGTGGTACAGATAATCTCTATTGCTTAAAATAGAATCAATGTATACCAAAGCTTCTACAATTCCCATGTTAACAATCTAATGATTTAAGTATAGGAAACATAAAATTTCAAAATGTTTTCTCTCGTAGGGGCTTACCTAACAAAATAATGGAAACTACATTCACTCCAAATCTAGGCTCTATCTCTCCCAAGTAATTTACTGGTAATTATTACCTACAGAAGGGAGACAAAAAGGGGTGAGTTTTTTAGAGTTCGGTAAGGTCATTCAATCAGAGATGGGTGATACACGATCCATGGAGTAGATACAATGATAATGTTAGGAAGAGATTAAGCTCATTTCTTTAAAAAAAACAGATAACAGTGAGAATACTTTTAATATAAACGATGCAGATGATATTGAATATGAGTAATTGTAAAGATACACAGGTAGTGTATTTTTAAACTTAGCAAAGCTACACAGAGAGTGCAGAATAATACTTAACAAAGCCACACAAGCAGTACTCAATAACAATAGTAGTTACATATGCATATGAACACTAGCTAGACCATTAAGGTGCTATCGTCTCCCGTAATAACAGACCATCCTTATTTCACCCACGATACAGACCATCCTTATAACACCTCAATACACTATCTCATGTCAATATGCATAATCAATAATTGTTAATGCAACATAAAAATTGATGTCAGATGAATAATAGTTAAAGAGCATCAATAAGAATTTCGATGAATGCTTAAGGCTCAAAATGGTTTCACGACAGGTAATGTAATTCTCATCTCAAAACATAATCAGAGTCCAACGATATTCAATGAAAAATCAAAAATAATATACGAAATCAAATTTGATGAAATTGGTTTGGATAAAAATCCTTTACCTTAGTCCAAGCTATGCTAGTCTTAACCGGATACTCCTTAATGTTGACCTAAATAGAACAATCATATTATTAGAATACAATTTATTTTACTCCTCAGTGTAAACCTAGCACCACTCACTTCTACTTCTTAGAATGATCCGCTCGTCGGTTATGCAAAATTTCTAAAATACTTCTTGCACGGAAAATTATCCAAAACATCCCTCGTGTCTAAATCACAAATATGTCTTCCTTATAAGTAGGATCCTTGAAATACTCTTATTATGAGTGGATTTTACCAAAACAACCTTCTGGTAGGTAAAATTACTAAAAACCCCGCCTTAGATGGCAAATTACCAAATCACCCCTCGGTCGCCCTCGCTCTGAAAAATTCTCAAAATACTTTAAAAACACTCTTTTAAACATACTGAAGTTATTTTTGGATTAAAAAGAATTCAGGAAATTTCCATTCAATAATCCATAATCGCTAACTGAATCGAGCCTTCGAAGGCCGGTCTGGTGAAAATAGCTATCAGCCTCAAAACACTACAAAATTTTATACACTATACCATTTCAGTATTATAAGGTTTTTTCTAAAAATTTTGAATAAAAATAATCTGATTTAATACCCTAATTAAATCGGGAACTTCTCAGTAATGATAAATTATTAAACGCTCTCCGGGGCCACAAAGAAATCCCAATATTTTTGACATGGTAGATCTCATTAAATTAATAGTGGTGTTTTCTTTGTACTTTGCCTAAATCAGTTGCTAAATGACTTTTAAAAATCCCAAGAGGGACTGCTAAAGGAAATCTCACTTTTAGCGACACTGACACCAACTATTCAAGATTAAACACACACCTCTACACAGACACACACACACACACACACACAGCCTTCTTCTTCACTTAGCTGAGACTTCTCTACCATTTCTCACATGCGCGCGCGCGCACACACACAATTCTAAACATTAAGGCACACACTAAAATACCTAAACCTATATTATTCCATCTAAAACACATAATACACATCATATATATACACACAACACACATTGCAGTGTACACACCTTCCACACCCACAGCCTCACGATAGTGAGTCTCCTTCTTTTTGTTTGTTTAGCACTCTAGCATTCCCATTACATACTGATGCCAAGGAAAGCGGGTTCGTATCTATGTGGAGGTGCCACAAAGGCTGCAGTCCGAGTCAGCTTCCAAGTGTACAAAGTGAGACACAGCAAGGACGGAGTAAGGGCTGAGAGCAAGGCTCCCCAGACAGGCCGCGAGGGCTGGCAACGCTACGCAGACAAAGGGACTACGGACAGGGGCGGTAGTTAACAATCCGAGCTAGAGTCCAAGTCAGGGGTACAGCGTCAAATGTCCAAATGTCGGGAGTCTAAATGTGTTTCTCTTACTAGAATTCCAGAGATAATAGGTTTTTAGAGAGAGAAAGTGAAAAATCAAATGAGAGTGAATCTGGCGAATGAGTCCAAAAGTCCATTATTTATAAGGAAAAGTGTGCCTATGTCATCGGTGTGTCATCAGTTGGCACGTGTCATCCCCTGGGAGTGACACATTGCTAGGGAGTCACAAATATCGGTTCTCTGTCGGATTGTCGGTGCCCAAGCTCACTCTGCCCTGCCCGCGCAGCATCCCTCTGCCTGTCTGAAAAGACTGACCACACCGTGGTAGCGTGATCAGAGTAAGCCCGTTGCCCCAGCCACCGTTCTAAGCCTTTACTGAATCCCACAAGGTGCGTCAAGAAATGCGCAGAGAACCTGACAGTGGTGAGGGTTACCCCCGTAGCCAACTGCCAGGTGGACTAAACGTGATGCCCTCCAAAGACCTGCTCCCGTCCCGAAGTGAACCGAGGGTCATTGTCCAAGTGGTGTCAACGATCAATGGCAATATGCACGAACAAGGTTGTACCTCAGTGCTCAGAGTCATGCAAGTCAAACCAGGCGGCACAAGCTTTGTGGTAACGAGCCTATCCTATTGCGAGGGGTCCTCGTGTCGGAGCACTACAAGCAGAGCCCCCCGTGATTGTGATGGCGATGGCTTTGTGATAACAAGCCCATCCCGCTGTGAGGGGTTCTCATTCCGGAGCCCCCCATGATTTGTGACGATGATGGCTTTGTGGTAACGAGCCCATCCCGTGATTATGACGGCGATGACTTTATGGTAACGAGTCCATCCCACTGCGAGGGATCCTCGTGTCAGAGCCCACCGTGATTGTGACGTGATGGCTTTGTGGTAACAAGCCCATCCCGTAGCGGCGATGACTTTGGGGTAATGAGTCCATCCCGTTGCGAGGGGGTCTTCATGCCGGAGCCCCCCGTGATTATGACGGCGATGGCTTCGTCGTAACGAACCCATCCCATGGCGGCGATGACTTTGTGGTAACGAGTCCATCCCACTGCGAGGGGTCGTCGTGCCAGAGCCCCCCATGATTGTGACGGCGATGGCTTTGTGGTAACGAGCCCATCCTATGGCGACGATGACTTTGTGGTAATGAGTCCATCACGCTGTGAGGGGTCCTCGTGCCAGAGCCCCCCGTGATTGTGACGATGATGGCTTTAAGGTAATTAGCCCATCCCGTGGTGGCGATGACGTTGTGGTAACGAGTCCATCCCGTTGCGAGGGGTACTCGTGCCGGAGCTTCCCGTGATTATGACGGTGATGGCTTTGGGGTAACGAGCCCATCCCATGGCGACGATGAATTTAAGGTAGTGAGTCCATCCCGCTGCGAGGGGTCCTCGTGCCGGAGCCCAAGGTGATTTTGATGGTGATGGTGAGTGAGCACTATAGAGAGTGCGGTGTGCGGGCACCAACGACAGGGGTTGCAGAGACGATGCGCGGGCAATGGGAGTCGTAGAACTGACGAGTGGGCAAAGGGTGTCGGAGACGGCGCGCAGGAGAAAGTGTCACGGAGCCATTGTGCGGACACGGGCGACGAAGGTCGCAGAGATGGAGCGCGGGTGACGAGAGTCAGGGAGCTGGTGCTCGAGTGACAGAGCCGTGGAGCTATCACATGGACGCTGGCGACGAAGGTCGCGGAGGCGACACACGGGCAAGGGCAACGGGAGTCACGAAGCTAGCGCACTGGCGACGGGTGCCATGAAGCGGCCATGGCGTGCGACCACAGGTGACGAGCATCGTGAAGCCAGTGCGTGGGCGACGACGAGTGTTACATGGACGACGAGCGACGGTTGTTACGACGACGGTTGTCGCGAGGACAGAGCGCGGCAACGAGCGACAGTCAACGCGACTACGGCGCGCGATCGCAAACGACGGTAGTCGGTCGTCAAGGTAGGTGGCCAACCCCTAGGGTGGCTGACCCCCCCAAGGTGGCCGACCCCCTTAAGGGGGAAGGCACACCAAGGTTGTTTTATAAAGGGAAAATGCACGTGACTTGATTATGTGATGCTTTGACTGGCCTATAAGCGTTGAAAAGTTGACTGCTGAATGTGCCGATGTGTCATTAGAATTGGGACCCCCAGTAGGCCTATAGGTGTAGCCAAGATAGGTTTGGAACACATACTCACATGGGTTCACTCCAATACACAAACACATAGTATATATGTATGCATTACACCTTCAAGAGTCACCCCAACCAATTTCCCTAAGCACCAGCATAGTCACTGCCTCACGGCAGTGGCTTCTTCCTGTCTAAACCCTCATAACTCCATATCCATGGAAATTCCATTTCCATCTCACAATACCACAAACACACTGCATATTGGCTGTTTGGGCAGCCCCTCACTCACACAAAAACACCCATAATTTCATCCTCACGGCTACCACTAATTTCCCAGTCACGAACCCACATATCAGATACACACACATGTATTCGGCAGTCCAATACACCAGCGCGCACACATATTTTATGGATACTTAGTTCTAAACCACAACAAAAGAAAGAACTGTAATCGTAACACTTAAAAAAACTTACCGGATATCAAATCGATTCGCTGGAAGTCTTGTCGGCAGAACTTTCCTTCTCTCCTTTTCACGAGCACACACCTCACCTTCTCTCCTCTCTCTTTCTCTTGATTTCTCTACCTTTGATTTTCTCAGTAACTGAAAGAGAAAGATCTATCTCTCCATTTTCTTCTTCCCCTGTAATGTTACTGAAGAACCCACTAATGAGAGTAATTTTTTTTCTAATTCATTCCCTTTAATTCTTCGGTTGCTCCCTCCCTAATCAAACTACCAAGGTAAGTTTTTGTTGATGCGGAAAGGAGTTCGCGATTATGTGGAGGTGCCACAATGGATGCAGTCTGAGTCAGCTTCCAGGTAGACAAAGCAGGAGACAGCAAGGACGGGGTAAGGGCTGAGAGCAAGGCTCCCCAGACAGATCCGTGCAGGTAAGGCGACGACGAACAGGGCCGACAGTCCGTGTCAAGGATGCAGCGTTGAGGGTCCGGAGACGGGAGTCAAGTGTGTTTCTCTCACTAGAATTCTAGAATGTCTAGAGAGAGAAAGTGAAAAGTCCAAATGAGAGAAAGATCCTTGAAAAAGCTCCAAAGTCCACTATTTATAGGCAAAAATATGAATGTGTCATAAGTTGACATGTGTCACCCCCGGGAACGACACGTCGCCAGGGGTTCCAAAGTACTGATTCTTCGTTGGACTGTCGGTCCCCAAGTTCATGCTGCCTGCCCTTGCAACATCTCTCTACATGTCTGAGGAGACTGATCATGTCGCGGTAGCATGGTCAGAGTAGCCCGTTGCCCCAGCCACCAGTCCAAGCCCCTTGCTGAATCCCACAAGGTGCGTCCAGAGACGCGCAGAGATCCTGACAGCGGTGAGGGTTGCCCCTGTAGCCAACTGCCAGGCAGACTAGGCGCAACGCCCTCCAAGGACTTGCTCCTGTCCCGGAGTGACCCGTGGGCCATCGCCCTGGTGGTGTCGACGATCAACAGTGACATGAGTAACATGAGTGGCCATGGTCGCCGCTTGGTGCTTAGAGTCCGTTGCGGTGAAGTCTTTACGTCGGAGCTCCCTTCAAGTGTGATGTTGGTGGCTTCAAGGTTGTGTCAATGATGGCTCCAGGGTTGCGAGCCATCCTGCTGCGAGGGCCAGAGCCCCCGGTGATTGAGCTGGTGATGGCGTTAAGCCCGTGATGGCGATAAGCCCATGCTGCGGTGAGGGGTCCTCGTGCCGGAGCACTACGAGCGGAGCCCTTGGAATGCCGCACACTCCGGAGAGTGGGTCGAAGCATGTTCCACGTCCATGGTAGGGGCGCATGGTGTGGTGAATAAATGTGATGCCCGGAGGCCTGTGACATGATTGTGGCGCATGGGCTCGGCGACAATCGTCGCAAAACAATACTTGGTGCCGGGGCACATGTCATGAAAGTGGCGAAGGTCGCGGCGAAGGTGTGCGGGCGACGGGAGTGGCAGAGCTGTCGTGCGGACGCGGGCAACGAAGGTCGTGGAGTTGGAGCGCGGACGCAGGCGACGAAGGTCGTTGCGACTACGGGGCGCGACCACGGGCGACGGACGTCGGTCGTCAAGGTAGGTGGCCGACCCCCTTTGGGTGGCCGACCCCCTAGGGTGGCTGACTCCCTTTGGGTGGCCGACCCCCTCGGGTGGTCGACGCCTTTTGGGTGGCTGACCCCCTCGGGGGGGGGGGGAAGGCATCCAAAGTTGCTTCTCAAAGGGAAAAAGCACGTGACTTGATTATGTGACATTTTGACCGGCCTGTGAGCGTTGAATAACTGACCGTCGACTGGGTGATGTGTCGCGCAAAGTGGGTCCCCTAGCGGGCCCTACTGGTCTGACCAGAATAGGGTATGGACAGTTTTCAAATTTTAATTTTTTTCTAATCACTCTAATTAAAAAAAAGAACTATTAATTACTCTTTTTAACCCTTCATTAGTCGCTATTTCATCTTGCATAAAAAGTGTCGTTAAAGGTGATCTTAAGAAAACTATCGCTAAACTAATTCAATAACCAACTGAAAAAACATCGAGGTTAGGGATATCACATTCTTCCCAACTTATAAAAAATTGTCCTTAAATTTATACAACTGTAGTGTTGAATAACTGAGGATAGTACTTCGCATAGCCTCTTCTGGTTCCCAGGTAGCCTCTTTAGTAGTGTGATTTCTCCACAGTACTTTCACCAAGGGTACCACCTTGGTTCTTGAACTTTCTCACATCGGTCTAATATTTTCACGAGCATCTCCTCATAACTCAGATCTGTCTGAATATCCTCGGGATTATGCTATAATACATGAGTCGGATCATGCACATACTTTCTCAACACCAACACGTGGAACACATTATGAACATGTGACAGATCTGGTGGCAGTGCCACATGGTACGACTACCGGTCCGATTTTCTCAAGTATCTCATAGGGTCCAATATATCTTGGGCTGAGCTTGCCTTCCTCCCGAAAGGCATAACTTCTTTCCAATGCGATATTCTCAAAAATACTTGGTCGCCGATCATAAATTCCAAATCTCATGTACGCTTTGAGGCATACATACGTTGCCTATCATGTACTGCTTTCATGCGTGACCAAATCAAATCAACATTCTCACAGGTTACCTGAAACCAATTCTGGTCCAATGGGTCAACACTTTCCAACCTCATCCCAACACAATGAAATTCTACACTTGCGCCCATAGAGAGCCTCAAAAGGTGCCATTTGTATACTGGCATGATTACTGTTGTTATATGCAAACTCAACCAATGGTAGATGGGTATCCCAACTACCCTGGAAGTCTATAGCACAAGCCCTTAACATGTCCTTTAAGACCTGTATGGTTTGCTCTATCAGGCCATCTGTCTGTGGATGAAAAGCTGTACTAAACCTTAAGTCAGTTCCCATAGCCGTTTGGAAACTCCCCAAAACCTCGAGGTAAACAGCGGATCTCTATCGGATACAATCGACACAGGTACTCCATGAAGTCTCACAATCATATCTACATACAGTTGAGCCAATTGTTGCATGGTGAAATTTGCTCAAATAGGCGAGAAGTGTTCAAACTTAGTAAGCCTATCCGCCACTACCCAATTCATGTCGAATCCCTTAACCACCTTGGATAAACCTCCCATAAAGTCTATGGTGACGTGTTCCTATTCCACTTGGGAATCTCTAGGAACAACCTGCCGGCTTTTGGTGTTCAACCTTGATCTGCTGACACATTAAACACCGAGAAACAAAATTTTCTATATTCCTCTTCATTCCTGTCCACCAGAAATGCTCTCGAAGGTCATGATATATCTTGGTACCTCCAGGATGCACCAAAAAATATGAACTGTGTGCCTCAGACAACAATGATCGTCTCAACTCCTCATCATTTGGTCAGAACGCATAATCGGCTCCCAAACCATACTACTCCCTCAGAGTCAATCTTGAATTCAGTTTGTTCCCTACTTTATTTTCTCAACAACTTTAGTGATCTCATGGTCGTTAACTTGTGGAGTCTTGATCTTGCTGATCAATGAAGGTTAGACCTGCATAGCTGCTAGCATTGCATCATATCCTAGCCCTCTAATTTCTAGGTCCAATTTCCTCTTCTCCTCCAACAACTGAGGCTATATCATAAACTAATGCTGCCAGATTCACACTGCTCTTCCTACTGAAAGCATCGGCAGGATGGTAATGAATTGAGTAGTCGTAATCCTTCAGTAGCTCCGAACATCATTGATGTCTCGTGATAAGCTCCTTTTGAGTAAAGATATACTTGAGACTCTTGTGATTGATGTATATCTCACAAATCTCACCGTACAAATAATGTCTCTAGAGCTTCAGAGCAAATACCACTACTACCAATTCCAAGTCATGACTCAGGTAATTCTACTCATGAATCTTTAATTATACTCATGACCTTTCTATGCTGCATCAAAACACAACCCAACTTATTCATAGAGGCATGGCTGTAAATTACATATCCTCTTGAGCCTGACGACAATGTCAATACTAGTGTCGTTACTAATCTCTATTTAAGCTTTTCAAAACTTGACTCATAATCATCAGTCCAGACAAACCGCATGTTCTTGTGTGTCAAACGGGTTAACAGTCTCGTAATCTTAGAGAACCCTTCCACGAATTGTCGGTAGTAATCGGTTAGATCCAGAAAACTACGAACCTCTTTCACTGTACTATGCCTCTGCCATTCGGTCACTATCTTTATCTTTGCTGGGTCCACAGAAATTCCATCCTTAGACACAACATGTCCAAGGAACACCACCTATTGAAGACAAAAACTAACATTTTGATAGCTTTCGCATACAACTTGTGATCTCTCAACTACAACAATACCACCAGGCTCAAATGCTCCATATTTTCCTTTTTTGACTTAGAGTACACCAAGATATCATCAATGAATACGATGACAAACTGATCCAGACAATCTTGAACACCCTATTTGTAAATACATGAATGCTGGAAGGGCATTCGTCAAACAAAAAGGCATGACAAAAAACTCATAATGCTTATAGCGCGTCCGAAACGCTGTCTTCAATATATCCTTCTCTCTCACCTTAAACTGATGATACCCAGAGCTTTGATTAATCTTCAAAAAACAATAAGCAACCTGAAGCTGACCAAACAAGTCTTCGATGCGGGGCAATGGGTACTTATTACGAATCGTGATCTGGTTCAATTCTCTGTAATTAATATAGAGTCTCATTGTGCCATCCTTCTTTTCATGAAGAGGACTGGGGCATCCCACGAGGATACGTTAGGGCGTATAAATTGTAACACCCCAAAATTTTATGTTGATTTTACGGTAAGAAGAAAAAGAAAAGAAATGCTGTAGGTTAGAGGAGCTGAGCGTTATAGTTTGTGACACTTAGCGACAAATTATTTTAGAAGTAATAATTAATAATTTAATGTCAAGAGTTATAAGTAATATTGATTGAAGTGTTTAGTGATGATTAACGTGACCGAATTTTTATCGATAGCCTTTAGCGACATTTTTTATATATATATTTACTTAATGCCAACGTGTATTTTTAGCGACGAACTATCTACATTAGCATTCGGTATACTTTTGGCGACAATTAAATTTTTAGTAGCGGTGTACTTATTAGTGACGATTTGCAGAACCGGATGCGTAACAATCTATTTAAAATTTTCCTAACACATCATGTATCATAAATATTATATTTATGGGACCATTTTTGCAATAATAAGTTGGGTTAGAAGTTTTAGCGACAAATGGATGTGTAGAGTTTTCTTTATAGGTTTCCAACTAGGGTTTCTTTTAGCATATATGTACACATATGGCACATTTGGGCAGCCGTTCAAGGGCTCCCAATTCAGCCGTCACAACCACTGTCGAGAGAGAGGGAGAGCTAGAGATACACACAGAGAGGAAGGACATGACAAGATTCCGGCGATCGTCCTTGATTTTTTTCCTGTAAGTGTTCCTAAACCTTTTCTTTTACAAATTGTTCACATATTTATGGTTTAAGGGAGCGCTTCGGCTGGGTGTTTTGTATGTGTAATTCCGTGATTCCGTGAGTGTAACCGGCCATCAAGCAATCATAGCTGTGGTGGCTGTGACTGTGTACCATGTGGACTGCCGTAAGATGCGTTTCAATGCCGTTATGCTTCGAATGGGAGGGGAGCTTCACGGTTGTCCTAAGCTGGTGTTTATTATATGTGGAAAGGATGGGGTTTAGTGGGTAAGTAGTGGTTTGTTTCATGGGTTTGTGCACATAAAAAGGGAAGGGAGGAGCAAGGCTGCTGTGATGCGTTAGTAGTGGCGTGTGTGTGTGTTCTGTGAATATGGGAATAAGGAGTAACAAAGGGAAACCCAGGTGCATGAGTGCTTAAATTTGTGTTGAGTCTTGTGGGATATGCATGTGTACAAGAGGCATAAAGAGTTGCCGCAAGGAAACTTAATTGTGAGTATTATATGTATTTTGTGTGGGTGCGTTGTGTGCACGTATATGTGTGCGTGAGGGTAGCTATGGTGAGGTATACATATATACGTTACATGAGAGTTGAGTGAATTAAGTGTGGTGTTGGAAAATAAAAGAGGGAGTGGGAGTGGGAGAGAATCCCACTGCCGTAGGGCAGTGGGTGTAAGGCGCAAGGTGTGTGTCACATATATATATATATATATATATATGTTTGAATGTGTAGAAAGAATAGAGGAAGTAGTCACAGCAGTGGACAAATGGGTAATTGAGATTTTATGGGTGCATTCATGCGAAAATGGAGGGGCTTACAAGAGTGTGTTGCTGTGTGAGGATGTGTAGTGTAAATGTTAGTGCATAGCAGTGTATATATGTGTGGATATATGGTTGCTGAGTATTTACCCATGAATGTGTGAATCTGTGTACCAAGGCCTAGTGATGGTGGGTTTGTGATGAGAGTATGAGTGTGCATATGGCCTATGTGCATGATGAGGCTGCCTCAGTATGTGCGTGCATCAGTGCTCTGTGGGAAGTGAGTTGAGAGTTGAGACTTGAAGGGGAAGATAAGAGGCAACAGCTTGTTTGTATTGGAGGTGAGGAGTTAGTGTGTATTTGTGTGTGCTTGTATATATATGTGTGTTAAAGGAGTGATGTGGGTGCAGCTACTGTGCATTGTGTGAAGAAGTGGGTGTGTTATAGAGTGTTATATAGAAAGGAGAAGAAAAGGGTGAAATGGGTTGCTGGGCACAGGGAAATTGGGTGGTACACGGGTGTACTTCGATTAGTGTTAGGTACAATACATGCATAGGATGGCGTACAGTGATAGTTAATATGTAAAATTTTAAATTATGATACCTTAGGCCATGATAGAATTCCTGGTAAAGTTTCATAATTTTCTGAGATCATATGTATTTTTAACATTTTCTGTAAGTGTAGACTTGTAAAATTCTTTTGGAGCCTTTAAACCCTGAAACTGTTCTGGGAAAAATTATAGTAATGTTTTAATAGTATAATAAAGACTCAGTATAAATTTGGTGATTTTTAAAGTTCATTTTCTCTCATTTCTCTATCGCATTGAATTTAACCAAATGAAAATTTTTAAAATTGTTTTAATGCCTTTTAATTTTTTATTTCAATTTCTTTAATTTTTATAAGTCTTCTGAAGCTGTTACAAAAAAAATTATGAGCCTTTATTTCCAGCTAGAAGAAATTATGGCAATTTATTGGTTTTAATGTATTTAAGAAAATTATTTTTAATTCGAAAATAATAAAAAATATTCAAATTTTATATTTTTATCCCATATGCTATATTAAGCTATAAATAATGTTTAATGAACGATAAGGACATTTTTGGAATATTTCTGAGTCTCAGGGAGTGTGACGAGTTTCGGGCTAGGTTGGCCGTGTGTGAAACCGCTCCGAGTTTCATCATTTCCGGGTAAAGAAATGGATACGTTGTGGATAGTTATATTAGGTTTATAATATAGCTGAGTGGATAGTGTTCTGATAAATGACTTTGTCAACCTAGGTTAATTCTGAAGATTGATCGAGAGCGTTTTAGTTTCAGCTCACTTGGATCGAGTAAGGGATTTCTTCCGAAGCCCTATTTCATCTATTGATATCATAATATTCTTTCTTGATTGTTATTGACATTTTCATTGGACTTACTTATATTTGTGATGGATTTGCATCGATTGCCATTAATACCCCGCTTTGAGCCTTATATGTTTATTGAAATTCCTTTTCGATGTTGTGTATTTATTTCTCATTGTGCATCGAATTTATCATTGATTCATCGGTTATTGCACTCTAAATATTGACATGAGTTAGTGTATTGAGGAGTTATAAGGATGGTCTGTATCGGGGGTGATATAAGGATGGTCTGTTATTGTCAGGAGATGCTAGTACCTTGAGGGTCTAGCTAGTGTTCATATGCATACGTAACCACAGTGTTATTGAGCATCGCCTTTGTGGCTTTGCTAAGTGATTACCTTGCACTGCATGTGTGGCTTTGCTAAGTGTTTCCCTGCACTGCCTGTGTGGCTTTGCAATTGCTCATGTTTAATATTATCTATGATTGTTTGCATCGTATCTGAAAATTTTATTGATAATTGATTGAACTAGTATGATTCTTTTGAAACTCTTCGAAAAGATGATCATTGAATTGCATTTGTATTTTGTTTCGTAACTTCTTCGTTTGAGCGACCTTACTGAGCTCTCAAAAGCTCACTCCCTTTTGACTTCCTTTCTGCATGTGATAACCAACCATAGATCGCATTGGGTGCGGATTAGAGCCGAGCGAGGAAAAAAATTGAATTTAAATTTAGTATTGGTCATTAGAACCCCTGCGTGGGTCAGTATTGCTATTTAGAAATTTTGACTTAGAATTGATGTTTCAAGTATGACAGTATATTTGGAGTATTATCTTATTAGATGGTTTAGTTGCTCTGACTGGCTGATGGTTCTATAATTGGTTGAGTTGAGGGTTCTATTGTCTTAGTGTAAACGATTGACTGAGTGTTAACGTTCCAGAAAATTTTGGGATGTTACATAAATCCCTGGTCAAGCAATTCTTGCAATTGTTCCTTCGGCTCCTTCTCTCAGCTGGAGCCATACGATATGGAGTTTTAGAAATAGGCTCCTATCACGACCCGAACCCATAGGTGATCCCCTGAATTAGACACGTGACCGGCTGCAGGCCCATTCGAACACCCACCAGGGCTCTGCCTAGCCTTACTACAATCCTGTGACTCGAAATTAATTCTAACTTACGAACTTCCAAAAATCCAAATAAAAAAACCACCCTCATTACATGTCTTTAAAATTTATGAAGGAAACTCAAGGAGACCTAAGCTCCTTACATTAGTTCAAGCATAACATTAATTAACCATAGAACTAAACTCTCAAAATGCTAAACACTCATTATTATAATAATTCTCTTCGGGTACTTCTCCCTCGTATTGCTCATACGGCTCCGCTTCCCTTAAATCATCACCTGAAAAATAAGGAATGAGCGAAAGCCCAGCAATTACACCAACCATGTTCCTAAAATAAGTTTGAAATTTCAAGACATGCCATGGTTTAACAATTCAGTAATTCAATATTACCATCCTTAAAACATTTTTCAATACACACACACACACACACACACACATATATATATATATATGAAAATTGAAAAGGGTTTTCAATAAGAGTAAAAATCATCGATGATTCCATTCACATCAAACATAGATATTATATTTCATTCCTTAGGTATGCTGCGCTCAGTGTACGAGGCCCCCTGACTAGGGCCCGAAATCCCTCCTACACCCGGGATAAAATCTTATGGACGCAAGGACAAACCACCAGTAACAGTACTATGCATCAACGTACAAGCCTCGTTGACTAGGACCCAAAATCTAACATTCCCCCGTTGGATATGGGGCACAACAACCTAGTCGAATTTCATTGCTCATTCAACATGTACTCAGTAAAATTTTATGATTCACATCGTATTCCATGGCATTCTTTTAAACTAAAATTCTCATCAAATACTTTAGAAATAAAATAACGCAGAAAAAAACTTTAAACTTTAATTTGATCAAATCAGATGTACGTATATAGGTTTTGCAAATAAGTATAAGGAGGAACATGACAGGGCACTTACCTCGCTCAATAGCTGGTTCTTGAGCTTGTTCAAAAGTTGGTTAGCTCTTGTCTATCGAGACCAAAATACAAATCATGTGGATGTCATTTATTGTCGCTCGAGCATGTCTAAGTATTAAGTTTCTCTTAAGTGAGTAAAATTACCAAATCGTCCCTAGACTTTTGTAAAATTACCTATTTCTCCCGACCTCTAACGTACCATTACATATCCAGATATAACCGAAAAGAATATTTTTAAACAACTGGGTGGTATTTTCAGACCATAATGGCCTTTCCAGACTATAATGGCCTTTCGAAAAAAATTTCACTCGGAACCCTAAGTCGTTCTCTAAATGTAGCACTAATGCTCATGTTCCGATAATATATCAAACGACACCGGAATGCCATGAAATTTCAGACACTCAAGCATCACAGAAATTTAGATCATTGTAAAGTTCTAGGCTCAAAATAATTTTGTTTACTACGTTAAATAATTCAAAAATCTGTTTTAAAAATAAAATTATTCGAGACATTTTTCATGCCCAGAAAAATCCCAAAAAATTCCATGTCGAAGGTTTCACAAAAATAAGGGGAGCTTTAGTTCGTAATTTTTCTAAATCTACTCAAAAGAGGTTCTTAAAAATAGTTTAGCAAACTATTTTAATAGTCTAGTGTTACGCGATAGCCGATCGAGCGCTACGCCACTAACAGTGCTAAAAATAACAAACGACTTTAAAAACTTTCAAAACCTTAAAAACTACCTTATATTAGCTATATAATATTATTGTAGAAGTTTCAGAATTTAATAACTTAATTTACTATTATAAAATACACCAAAATCTTTCGTTTGGATAAAATTAGTTAGCTCCCCAAGCTCAGAAAAATCTAATATTTTCCTTGTGTGTGTGTGTGTAGATCTTGTAAAAATAATATAAGTTACTCTTTTGAGTTTTGTGCAAATAAATTTCTAGGTATATCTTAAAATTTTGGAAAGAACTGATAAAACAATATTTTCATTAGCGACACTTTTGAGTTTAATTTTAAAAACAAGACTTTCCCTCTCTCGCTACATGGTCTTCTTCTCCATACAACACATCCGTCCTCTTTTACCCAGAACCACTCACTTTCACTCACTCCCTCTCCTAACACACACTTTCACAAGTTTACAACACACAACCACATTCACAACACACACACACACACACAAACCTTTCAAAGCTACTCCCCATACTCTTCTCCCCTTCTCTTCACTCACAAGCACAATATATACACTCTCAAATGCCTACATCCATATTATCAGAATACAATTTATTTTACGATATTGTAAACCTAGCACCACTCACTCTTACTTTCAGAATGACCCGTTTGTCGTTTATGCAAAATTTCTAAAATACCTTTCACACAAAAAATTACCTGAAACACCCCTCGTGTCTAAATAAAAAATATATATTCCTTACAAGTAGGATCCTAAATACTCTTGTTGTAGGTGAATTTCACCAAAACAGCCCTCTGATAGGTAAAATTACCAAAACCCCCCTCTCGGGTGGCAAATTACCAAATCACCCCTTGGTCACCTTCGCTCTGAAAAATTCCTAAAAAATACTTTAAAACACTCTTTTAAGCATACTGAAGTTATTTTGGGATTAAAAATAATTTTAGAAAATTTCAGTTCAAAAATCCATAATCGCAATCGAATCGAGTGTTCGGAGGCCGATTCTGGTAAAAATAGCTATCAGTCTCAAAACACTATAAAATTTTTTACACTGAACCATTTCAGTATTATAAGGTTTCCCTAAAAGTCTAGGATAAAAATAATCTGAATTGATACCCTAATTAAGTCAAAAACTTCTCATTATTGATAAATTGTTTAACACTTTTTGGGCCACGGAAAAATCCTAAAATTTTTGACAAGGTAGATCTCATTAAAATAATTGGGGTATTTTTTTTGTACTTTGCCTAAATCATTTTTTAAATGACTTTTAAAAATCCCAACAAGGACTGCTAAAGGAAATCCCACTTTTAGTGACACTTACACCTACTATTCAAGATTAAACACACACTAAACACACCTTTTCGCACACACAGCCTTCTTCTTCACTCTGCCGAGACTGCTCCTCCAGGTCTCGCACACACATTTCTAAACATTAAGGCACACTAAAACATCTAAACTTATATTATTCCATCTAAAATACACATTTACACATAATATATATACACACGACAATGGCTCTCCTTCGAGAATCACCTTTACCATTTTTCCTAAGCACCAGCACGGTCACTGCCTCATGGCGGTGGCTTCTTCCTGTCTAAACCAACAGAATTCCACATCCATAGTAATTCATTTCCATCTCACAATATCATAAACACACACTGCATATGACTCACATAAAAACACCTATAAATCCATCCTCATAGCTGCCACCAATTTCCTCGTCACGAACTCACATATCAAATACTATCACACACGCGCGCACGTGCGTGCTAGTATTCAACAGTCCAATACACCAATGCACACGCATATTTTGAAGCTACTCAGTTCTAAATATACACCAGAAGAAAGAACCATAATTGCAATGGTGAAAAAAACTTACCAGACATCGAATTGATTCGCCAAAAATCTTGTGGGCAGAACTTTTCTTCTCTCCTTTTCACGAGCACACACCACACCTTCTCTTCTTTATCCCTCTCTCTCTCACACACTTGATTTCGACCTTTGATCTTCTCAGTAACCAAAAGAGAGAAATTCTCTTTATCTCTCTTTTCTATCTCTCTTCTTCTGCCCCCGGTAATGTAACTGAAGAACCTACTGACGAGAGTAACTTTTTGCTAATTCCTCTCATTTAATTCTTCCATTGCTCCCTCTCTAATCAAACTACAAAGGTAAGTTTTCAGATTTTTTCTAATCACTCTAATTAAAGTAAAAAAAATACTAATTGCTCTTTTAACCCTTCATTAGTCACTATTTCGTTTTGCGTTAAAAGTGTCGCTAAAGATGATCTTATGAAAACTGTCGCTAAACTAATTCAATAACCAACTTAAAAAAACATCAAGATTCGAGATATTACAGCAACCTAGTAAAGTCGGTCTCGACATTTGGTAAGCCTGTGTTTCTTGATGAGGCATTAACAATAAAATCCAAAATTTTCTATTATTGATGCGATTCTCTAACTTAAACCACAAATTTTAAGAATGAAAATTGACGACAACGACATTTTTTCTTTTTTTTTATATAACACTTTTTGCTGAGATATAAATTCCACTTCAAGAAGATTATAACTAGTACTTTAATAAATAAGCCCTATGGGCGTCTCCACACGTAGCCAATTGGTTTTGCATTTGATGCTTTCACATGGCATCAAAACTGGTTGATCAAGGTCCCGCAGAGAATTCAAAATTAATTTCACTTCCTCACAATTTAATTCTTGCACGTGTTTGATCCACTCAAAAGAAGTTTAACCACACGCGAGGGGATCCTATTGAGATTTAAGTTCTATATCGGGAGGTTAATAACTAAGGGTGTGTTTGATAACGCAATTAAGCACTTAAAACTTAAAATTTTCAATGATTTTCAATTAAGTGCGTTTGATAACGCTAAATCTTGTATCACTTAAAAAATTAATTTCTACAAAAAATAGACCAAAATATTAAGTCGGGATTGACTTACTTAATGCTGATCACTTAATTCTAAGTGAGATTGTTAAAAGTTATTTAACATATTTTTACATTAAAAAAAATTACTACCACGATGCCGCCTCAATTAATTTGTTGGCAATACCGCCTCCACCATAATATAACCACCACCACAACCATTATTTCTTTTTGCTACCACCACCACAATTACCACGACCTAGCCGCTATCACTACCACCACCGACACCACCACCACAAGGACACCGCCACCTCCACCATACCGTCGATGTTGTCACCACGTCCATTTTCGCCAAAATCATCTAAAGATCTATCACACTACAACCACTGACTGCCATGTCGCCGCCTATCGCTATCATCACAATTATTAACACCACATACACCACTGACACCTTTTTGCCACCGCCGTCGTCGCCACCACCACTAATACTACTGCTCCATCGTCACTGACATCACCACCACCACCACCACGATTTTAGTCCCCCTCAAAAAGGTTATAAAGTACACAAACAAATGCATAATTTTAGTAAAATAGATAAATTTATAAATAAACAATTTTCAGATATCTGCTTTTGCTTTACCAAACAGGTTAACTTATTTTTTAGTAAAAATTCAGTCGCTTAAAGTTTTCAATTTTACAAATTCAGTACTTAACTTTTTCAGCACTTAAATTTCAGTTTTATCAAACAACCCCTAATACTTAAATATAAAAGTCATGTGAGCCTCTCAACACATTGCCTAATGAAACTGATGCATGTATTGCACATCTGGATAAATGAGTGAATTCTGGTTCTTTTGTTAGTCAAGAATTAAAGGCGAAGGATGAAACCCTGTTGGGCTAATTGATCTTACAGGACTTGTTAATCAGTGTAACGCCCCCGAAAATTCGGAGCTCCGCCGCCCCGAACTCCCGGGTCGTTAACCTACCGGATCACATCAAACCTGTCATATTTGTTCACTAACACATACTTTACAACATCTAATCCGATGCTATCTCAACATTCTTCAAATGCAAGCTCACAAGGCTGCTCGAACTCAAACTGTTAAAATATAAGTTCTTTACAAACCGAGTCCTTATGAATGAATCGACAGTACCAACCCGCGCAGGGGCCTTATTACTTAGTAGTGATGGGCTCACCGGAACCTCACGCAGACTCTAACCCATTTCCGAACCTGCTACAGCTTATCATTACCTGCAGAAGGGAGTCAAACGAAGGGTGAGCTTTTGAGAGCTCAGTAAGGTCGTACAAGGACTACAAAAGAGATTATAACACGACTCCGAAAAATCCAACTGACAATGATTTTTAAGACACTTCGAACGATCAAAATTTAATAATTACCCAAACTGAGCAAAGTTCATCAGAAATAGATACCAAAATAAATATTAACAATCAGAACATATCCAAAACAATCAATAAAAGATCCTTTTCAAGTCCGCATTTCCAAGTACCACAAAAATTTCCCTTGCTCAAGGGATTTCAATCCGAGCAGAAATTCATTTCAAAAATACAGCAAGATTTCCTGAGGGATTTTAACCCAAGCAGAAATCAAATAAGATAATACGATAAAGGCTTGTCAAGGAATTTCAACCCAAGTACAAATCCTTCTAGCTAAGTACAATGAATGTTTGTCAAGGGCTTTCAACCCAAGTACAAATCATTCTAGCTAAAAAAAATCAAAAATCAATGTTGATCCTGGGCGATTGCAATGCCATTATGGCAAGCTCATATAGTGTACTCATGCATGATGTACTAAATAATTACTAGTCCACTTGGGTACTAGCCTGCGTTTCATGCAGGATTCAACCAGCCTTATACCGCCTCCCCACTAAACAGGTACCCAGGTCAACACATAAATTAACAATATCAATGAGCGTTAACATAAGCTCATATCCCCGAAATCAATTCAGGTTCTCATAACAATAATCATACTGACATAAGTCAACATTCGAGATTTTCAGAAGAAATCATAATTTCAGAAAAAAAAAATCACAGATAAACAACAAAACGACTGCGAATAATTATCGAATATAATCACAACAATTCGGGAGAGTGGATACAGACAATTATCAAATTTTCTCAGCCCGCAATAACATGCGAGCATCACAAGATTTCTAAATAACCGATTCAGGTTCAATATTAGGGTTTTCTGGGCAAGAACATGTTGATATCAATACATAACTTCAGAGTTCGGCATTAGTCATAAATAATTCAAAGGAGTACTTACGAGTACAAGTAATCAAATAAGGGTTTGGACAAAAGTCCTTACCCAAGGTTCAGATAGAATCCCTTACCTGGATCCGTAGCTAAATTATCATAACCGGAAGTCTTTAGCTTTAACCTAAATGGAATAATCGAACCATTAGAATACAGCCTACAGAACAAAATTATAACTTAATACGAACTCACACATGCTCCCAAAATGAACCTCCCCTCACCGGGTATGTAAAATTACCGAAACGCTCCTAGGGTGTAAAATTACCAAAATGCCCCTCTCAAACTTAAATCACCCAAACGGTCTACCCATAAGTAGAATCACTAAAATAAGCTTTCCATATGTAAATTTATGTAAAAATATCTTTCTTAGGTCAAATTACCAAAATACCCCTTCGTGGTGGCAAATTACCAAAATACCCCCGTTACACTTTAATCCTCAAAATGACTTTTCCATAAGCAAAGTCACTAAAATAATCTTACTGTATGTAAATTTACTTCAAAATACCTCTTATAGGTGAAATTACCAAAATACCCCTTCGGGGTGGTAAATTACTGTTCATACCCTATTCTGGTCAGACCAGCAGGGCCTGCTAGGGGACCCACTTTGCACGACACATCACCCAGTCGACGGTAAGTTATTCAACGCTCACAGGCCGGTCAAAGTGTCACATAATCAAGTCACGTGCTTTTTCCCTTTGAGAAGTAACCTTGGTATGCCTTCCCCCGGCCACCCGAGGGGTTCGGCCACCCGAGGGGTCGGCCACCCTAGGGGGTCGGCCACCCAAAGGGGTCAGCCACCTACCTTGACGACGGACGTCCGTCGCCCATGGTCGGGCGCCGTAGTCGCAGCGACCTTCGTCGCCCGCATCCGCACTCCAACTCCGCAACTCTCGTCGCCCGCGCTCCAACTCCGCGACTCTCGTCGCTTGCGCGCCATCTCCACAACCTTCGTCGCCCGTGTCTGCATGACAGCTCTGCGACTCCCGTCACCCACACACCTTCACCGCGACCTTTGTCACCGCGCCCATGCGCCACTTCCATGACATGTGCCCCGGTACCAAGTATTGTTCTGCGACGGTTGTCGCCGCCCCCATGCGCCACAATCATGTCACAGGCCTCCGGGCATCACACTTATTCACCACACTATGTGCCCCCACCATGGACGTGGAACATGCTTCGACCCACTCTCTGGAGTGTGCGGCATTCTGGGGGCTCCGCTAGTAGTGCTCCGGCACAGGACCCTTACCGCGGCACGGGCTTAGCGCCATCGCCAGCTCAATCACCGGGGGCTCTGGCCCTCACAGCAGGATGGGCTCGCAACCCTGGAGCCGTCATCGGAATAACCTTGAAGCCACCAACATCACACTTGCAGGAAGCTCCGACGCAAAGACTTCACCACAACAGACTCTAAGCACCAAGCGGCGACCATGGCCACTCATTTTACTCATGTCACTGTTGATCGTCGACACCACCACGGCGATGACCCACGGGTTACTCCGGGACGGGAACAGGTCTTTGGAGGGCATCGCGCCTAGTCCGCTCTGGCTACAGGGGCAACCCTCACCGCTGTTAGGATCTCTGCGCATCTCTGGACGCACCTTGTGGGATTCAATAAGGGCTTGAACTGGAGGCTGGGGCAACAGGCTACTCTGATCATGCTACTACAGCGTGATCAGTCTCTTCAAACGGGCAGAGAGATGCTGCTAGGGCAGGGCAGCACAGACTTGGGGACCGACAGTCCAACGGAGAATCAGTACTTTGGCCCCCCTGGCGACTCGTCGTTCCCAGGGGTGACACGTGTCAACTTATGACCCATGCACTTTTTTGCCTATAAATAGTGGACTTTGGAGCTTATTCAAGGGCTGGCTCTCATTTGAACTTTTCACTTTTTCTCTCTAAAAAGACATTCTCTCTGGAATTCTAGTGAGAGAAACACACTTGGACTCCCGTCTCCAGACCCTCGACGCTGCATCCTTGACATAGGATTGTTGGCCCTGTTCGTCGTCGTCGTCGTCGCCGTGCCTGCGCGGCGCTGCCAGCCCTCGCGACTTGTCTGGGGAGCCTTGCTCTCAGCCCTTGCTCCGTCCTTGCTGTCTCCCGTTTTGTCTACCTAGAAGCTATCTTCTAGATTGCATCCTTTGTGACACCTCCACGTAGCATCGAACCCTCTTTCCGCATCAACATTTTGGCGACTCCGCTAGGGAGGTGAGCATCGTGTTGCAGTCTGCATATCTTCCAGACTCGGCACCATGCATGTGCAGCGGAGGGCTATGAGGACTACCAACAGTGCAGTTCATTCCTTGCCTAACACCCCCAAGTAACCATGCCTCAGCAACGTATGGCTACCAGAACTACCAGTCACATCCTCTACCCAGCCATCCAAGAGGCCGTCATTTCCAGACTTGGAGAATTTTTAAGCTAACATTGTTCTAATGGCACCACCCTGGGTGCTATGTCCCACTTCATTGGGGGCTACACCCCCTGCCTACCCCAAGCAAGCTGAGTTCCCTACCCTTTCTGCATGCCTTTCATTGCAGCAACTTGATACGTGGTGCACGGGGTGGCTCATGCCACGCTACTAAGTTTCAACTCAGTCAACCGACATCCCCTCAGGCTGTGCGACCTCGTGGGCAGGCACGCAACACCTCTTGCCAACCCTCCCATGCCTCTCTAACTCAGTCGGTCGTCGATGCCGACCCACCGCCGAGCTCCAATTCTCCGTCTTCAACACTTAGACAAATTTCTTCATTTTTCGCTGTCAGGTCATCCCCCCGCGACTTCCTTCGGCACCCTTGCTCCAGCTCAACACTTAGCAAAATTTTCAACACTTTGAAAAAAAATATTTCAACACTTAGAAATATTTCTTCATTTTTCGCGGTCGGGTCATCACCCCCGCGGCTTCACTCGGCACCCTTCCCTCTCTTCAACACTTAGAAAAATTTCTTCATTTTTCACGGTCGGGTCATCACCAGTGGGGCTCAACACTTAGAAAAATTTCTTCATTTTTTGCGGTCGGGTCATCACCCCCGCGGCTTCACTCGACACCCTCCCCTCTCTTTAACACTTAGAAAAAATTTCTTCATTTTTCGCTGTCAGGTCATCACCCCCGTGGCTTCACTCAGTACCCTCTTCACTCTTCAGCACTTAGAAAAAAAAATTTCTTCAGTTTTCGCGATCGGGGTCACCACCCCTTGCGACTTCATTCGGCACCATTGCTACAGCTCAACATTTAGCAAACTTTTCAACACTTTGAAAAAAAAATTCAACACTTAGAATTTTTTTCGAACCCCCCTCGCACCCTACCTGCTTGCGGTCGGGTCATCAACCTCCCATCTTCATTCTACACTTAGAAAAATTTTCACAAAAATTTTTTTCACCCTCTGGTGCTCTCTCTAACACTTAGAAAAATTTTCACCGCCCCAACCTCCCTCTTTCTCTCCCTTTCCCCTCAAAATTATTCTTCCTCAAAGTTTTACGTGCCCTCTCATGCTCCTTTTATAGGCTCCAAAAAAAAAATTCGCTTTAAATGTCAATTTCAAAGTCCATAAGCAACACTAGCCCAGATGGGCAGAACCCGACCCGCGAGGGCCCCGACCCGCGCCTGCCCCGACCCTTTTCTCCTTTCTTTTTATTCAGCTCAAGCGGGGCAACCCATCTGCCTGATTGACCCGATCCAACCCTAATTCCCCAAATCCTAATTTCCCTTCTCTTTCTCTTTTCTCCTGGCGTGCCGCTCCTCTTGCGCCCCATCGCCATCTCAGCCTCCCTGCCGCGCCTGGCCACCGCCGGCAGCCCCTCCCCGGCATCTCCTTCTCCCGCCGAGCTCCCTCCTCCTGAGCCCACATCTCGCCGACCTCCCCCCAGCAGCCCACGCCACCGACGACATCCTCTTCCTCCTTCTTCCGCTTCGGCAGCTCTCCCCGTCGACCACCCTGCTCCCTCGACCCCCCCACCCCGCCAACCCCCCCGGCCTCTCTCTCTCCCTTTTCCTCGCACCCGCAAGCCCCACGGCACCATGGCAGGCCATTGTCGCCGCCGTCCCCTCTGCCCCTTCAAATTTTCTTGCTTTGGCCCTTCTCCCCGAGACACCTTGGCCGACCCCCCCACCTCGGCCTCTCTCCCCCTCTTCCTCTCCCCCAACCCCATAAGCCCGCTGGTAGTGCGCGACAGCCTTGACCTTTCACCATTTTCCTTCAAACCACCGCCCATTCTCACCACCAAGCAGCTGGCCGACCCCTACCCCGCCGACCCCCCACCCTTGGCCGACCCCACCACCTTCAGCCACACCCTTGGCTTAAGCCCACCAACCTTCGGAGGCCATAGCCACACTCACATTGCTTCGGCCACCCTCACTCACGGCCACACCCTCGGCCATTCCCTTCGGCCCTTGCCCATCGTGCCACCACAACCACCTTCACACCAAGGCACCAGACAACACTGGCCATTGACCGTTGCCCATCGCCCTGGCTACAGCTCCGCGACGCCCGGGCGCCAACTACGCGACCCCTGTTGCCTGTCGCCCGGGCACCGTCTCCGCGACGCCCATCGCCCGGGCACCGTCTTCGCAACACTCGTTGCCCATCGCTCGGGCGCCGTCTCCGCGACCCCTGTTACCCGTCGCCTGTCGCCCGGGCACCGTCTCTGTGACTCCCGTCGCCCGGGCACCGTCTCTGTGACTCTCGTTGCCCATCGCCCGGGGGCTGTCTCCGTGACCCTCGCTGCCCATCGCCAGGGAGCCGTCTCCGCGACCCACGTCGCCAGCACCGTGTGCACCTTCCGTAACTCTCATCGCCCGCGTCACTCACGTCTGCGCGCCGGCTCTGCGACTCTCATCGCCCTCACACCTTTGTTGCCCGCGTTCGTGCAACAGCTCTGCGTCTCCCGTCACCCGCACTCCTTCGCGACACTCATCACCAGCGCGCCATCTTCGTGACCTTTGTCGCTCGCGTCCGCGCGACAGCTCCGCGACTCTCATCGCCCGCATGCCACCTCTACGACCTTCGTCGCACTCATCTGCATGACAACTCCACGACAGGCCTCGTCGCCCGAGTGCAGTCTCTGCGACCCCCATCGCCCGTGCCAACTCATCGCGCTCTCTACAATGTGCGCTCAACGCCAATGGTCACTCGATGCTCGTCACCGACTGTGCACAATCGCCACGACGGCAGCGCACTATCACTAAGTATTGCTCCACGACAGTCGTCGCCGCGCCCTTGCGCCATGCTTATGATACGTGCCCCCGGCACCAAGTATTGCTCTGCGACAGTCGTTGCCGTGCCCTTACGCCACGCTGATGATACGTGCCCCCGGCACGAAGTATTGCTTCGCGACAGTCGTCACCGCGCCCTTGTGCCATGCTTATGATACGTGCCCTTGGCACCAAGTATACCTCTGTGACAGTCGTTGCCGAGCCCTTGCGCCACGATGATGATGCGTGCCCCCGGCACTAAGTATTGCTCCACGACAGTCGTTGCCTTGCCCTTGCGCCACGCTGATGATACGTGCCCCCGGCACTAAGTATTGCTCCGCGACAGTCATCGCCGCGCCCTTGCGCCATGCTTATGATACGTGCCCCCGACACCAAGTATACCTCCGTGCCCGTGCGCCACGCTGATGATGCGTGCCCCCGGCACTAAGTATTGCTCCGCGACAGTCGTCGCCGCGCCCTTGCACCATGCTTATGATACGTGCCCCCGGCACCAAGTATACCTCCGCGATAGTCGTCGCCGTCCTATGCACCACAACCATATTATGGGCCTCCAGACATCACACCTGTTCACCACACCATGCACCCCCGCCATGGACGTGGAACATGCTTCGACCCACTCTCTGGAGTGTGCGGCATTCCTGGGGCTCCGCTCGTAGTGCTCCAGCACAAGGACCCCTCCCTGCAGCATGGGCTGAGCACCATCACGGGCTTAGTGCCATCGCCGGCTCAATCAAACTATGGGACGAGCTTCGGGCCGTCGCTGGCTCAATCAAACTGCGGCATGGGCTGAGAGCCATCACAGGCTTAGTGCCATCACCGGCTCAATCAAACTACGGGACGGGCTTCGGGCCGTCGCCGGCTCAATCAAACTGCAGCATAGGCTGAGTGCCATCACAGGCTTAGTGCCATCGCCGGCTCAATCAAACTGAGGCATGGGCTTAGCGCCATCGCTGGCTCAATCAAACTGCGGGACGGGCTTCGTGCTGTCGCCGACTCAATCAAACTGCGGGACGAGCTAGATGCCGTCACCAGCTCAATCAAACTGCAGCATGGGCTGAGCGCCATCACGGGCTTAGCGCCATCGTCGGCTCAATCAAACTGTGGGACTGGCTTCGTGCCGTCGCCGGCTCAATCAAACTGTGGCATGGGCTGAGCGCCATCACGGGCTTAGGGCCATCGCCGGCTCAATCAAACTACAGGATGGGCTGTATGCCATCGCCAGCTCAATCAAACTACGGCACGGGCTTAGCGCCATCCCCGGCTCAATCAAACTGCGGGACGGGCTGTATGCCATCGCAGGCTCAATCAAACTACAGCATGGGCTGAGCGCCATCACGAGCTTAACGCCATCGCCGACTCAATCAAACTGCGGGACAGGCTTCGTGCTGTCACCGGCTCAATCAAACTACGGGACGGGCTGTATGCCGTCGCCGGCTCAAACAAACTGCGGCATGGGCTGAGCGCCATCACGGGCTTAACGCCATCGTCGGCTTAATCAAACTACGGGATGGGCTGTATGCCAACGCTGGCTCAATCAAACTGCGGCATGGGCTTAGCGCCATCACGGGCTCAATAACACGCCATCACGGGCTTAGCGCCATCACGGGCTTAGCGCCATCGCCGGCTCAATCAAACTGCGGGACGGGCTTCGTGCCGTCGTCGGCTCAATCAAACTACAGCATGGGCTGAGCACCATCACGGGCTTAGCACCATTGCCGGCTCAATCAAACTGCGGGACGGGCTGTATGCCGTTGCCGGCTCAATCAAACTGTGGCATGGGCTGAGCGCCATCACGGGCTTCGTGCCGTCGTCGACTCAATCAAACTACGGTACGGGCTGTATGCTGTCACCAGCTCAATCAAACTGCGGCATGGGCTGAGCGCCATCACGGGCTTAGCTCCATCGCCAGCTCAATCAAACTACGGGATGGGCTGTATGCCATCGCCTGCTCAATCAAACTGCGGCATGGGCTTAGCGCCATCACGGGCTTAGCGCCATCGCCGGCTCAATAAAACTACGGCATGGGCTGAGCGCCATCGCTGGCTCAATCAAACTGCGGGACGGGCTTCGTGCAGTCGCCGGCTCAATCAAACTACGGCATGGGTTGAGCGCCATCATGGGCTTAGCGCCATCGCCGGCTCAATCAAACTGCGGGACGGGCTGTATGCTGTCGCCGGCTCAATCAAACTGTGGAGAGAAGTACCACCCTAGGGGTCAGATCGATGAGCTGATGGCATACAATCTAGTAAGGTTGCCCAACCAGTGCTTTTAATTGACCTTGATGATTCTAAGTGTGTATAAAGTTACTTATTTATTATCTCTTTGGATGTAGGTTAATGCCTCGTTCGCCTTCTTCCAGAAGTTGAGCGAGCGCAAGGATCTGGTGGTTGCAATGGGCGAGGAGCTTCTCCAACAGGCTGAATCGTTGGCGTATGGCTGCAGGAATTTTTTGCGCCAAGCATCTGGGCAGCCTTCGGGCGTCAACCCGGGAATGGGGGAACCTGGGTGGCAGCCCCCTTATGTGAGCTCAGGATACGGTGATCCCTCGGGACAGACTTCGGGGGTGAGCCAGGGATACAGTGGTCCCTCTGTACCGGGAATGGATGGTGATTGGGGACCGCCAAGCACCATGGGCCAGGCTCAAGCATCGTGGGAAGAGTACAGTGCGCCCTCCTTCTCTTTGCTTCTGGATTCGGAACCCTAACCCCTCTCTCAGAGTCAAGTCACGTAGGACTGGGGTTTCGAAAACATCAATCTGTTCGAGACACTGTCCCATTGTCCCGTGGGTGGGACCAACTGTTGTGGAAGGAGGGCAATATCCCCCGGTCGACCCCCTGAAGGAGTGCAATATCCCCCGATTGACCCCTGAGGGGAGTATCGCAAAGGGCATCCACTGAAGCCCCTAAAGCTGCATAAATGCCAAATTATCATAGAGCGGTATTTTAGTGGGTTCCCCCGGGACAAAGCATTATATAGTGTGAATCACCCTGAGGGCATGGATTACTGTTGCACGTGGGGAGAAATGTCCTCCCTGGCTCCGGGGAACGGCGTCATCTCTACCTACGTGGAGATTCTGAAGGAAAGGGGCCGGGGGCGGCCGAATGACTATCTGGCCGTATTTTTGTTGGATGCCTTTTTTCATAGCCTCCTAGTGGTTGAATGGCATGAGTGGGTTGAACGAAGGGGGAAGAAAAAGTTGAGTCAGTGGAGACTGTCGGATAACCTACGAGCGTATCTGAATAGGGATAGTCCAGTGAGCGCAATGGTTGCCCACGTGTTTCTAATCCCATTTCTAGGGGAAAGACACTGGTACTTGGTTTGCTATGAACCAACGAAAAAAGTCGTATCGGTGCTCGACAGTCTCCATGACGATACCCTCCACATGCCTGTGCTGCGGATGTATAAAGCCCAGCTGGACTCTATGGTAATCTTAAAGTTGGTTGTTTAATGCTTATTGTAACTTGCCAATTGTAAATGTTAACTCGTGTCTTACGCCGTTTTCTGTTTCTCGCAGAATATATTTTTTGCCATGATCAATGCTATCTGTGGTGTACCTGTACCGGCGCGGCCAAAGCTCCATTTCCGGACCAAGAAGACGAGGCCCAAGCAACATAATATTTTGGACTGCGGCGTCTTCCTATGCATGTACATGGATTACATCTGTCGGTCTGAGAGCCTCAAGGCGGCCACCTGGAGTTTAGAGTGCGTAGAACACTTTAGATATAGGATAGCTTGGCAAATTTTGAAAGGCTGGCCTAGAGAGATTAGGTTTATTGAAAATCCGTCTAAGGACGAACATCCGGCTCAACATGAGGATGCCTAGTTGGCATTGTACCATTACAATAATTTTTTTTAATAAATCGTGATTATTTATTTAGAAAGCTGTCATTGGTGTGAATTTTTTGGGGTTGAGATCAGTTGATTTGTGTTGAATGATTGAGTGATTTAACTGATTTGTGTCCATATCAGTGGACATTTGATTTGATTAGAGTGGTTTTTTTTGCTCTCATTGAAAATGATTGAATGGTGGGAAAAACAAAATTCATTGAGAATACTTTAGTTGACGGTGATCCGTTCGCTACACAGTGTATGGGACGTCCAAATACTGAAAATTTTTCTAAGTGTTGAAGTTGACGGTGATCCGTCCGCTACACAGTGTAGGGGACGTCCAAATACTGAAAATTTTTCCAAGTGTTGAAGTTGACTGTTTCTGCTTTTCCGTCCGCTACACAGTGTAGCGAACGTCCAAATACTGAAAAATTTTCTAAGCGTTGAAGTTGGCTGTTTCTGCTTCTCCGTCCGCAACACAGTATAGCGGACGTCCAAATATAGAAATTTTTTCCAAGTGTTGAAGTTGGTTGTTTCTGCTTCTCCGTCCGCTACACAGTGTAGCAGACGTCCAAATACTGAAAATTTTTCCAAGTGTTGAAGTCGGCTGTTTCTGCTTCTCCGTCCGCTACACAGTGTAGCGGACGTCGAAATACTCAAAATTTTTCCAAGTGTTGAAATTGGCTGTTTCTGCTTATCCGTCCGCTACATAGTGTACCGGACGTCCAAATACTAAAAAATTTTCCAAGTGTTGAAGTCAGCTGTTTCTGCTTCTCCGTCCGCAACACAGTATAACGGACGTCCAAATATAGAAAATTTTTCCAAGTGTTGAAGTTGGCTGTTTCTGTTTCTCCGTCCGCTACACAGTGTAGCGGACGTCCAAATACTCAAAATTCCAAGTGTTGAAGTTGGCTGTTTCTGCTTCTCCGTCCGCTACACAGTGTAGCGGACGTCCAAATAATGAAAAATTTTCTAAGTGTTGAAGTCGGCTATTTATGCTTCTCCGTCCGCAACACAGTATAGCAGACGCCCAAATATAGAAAAAATTTCAAAGGGTTAAAGTTGATTGTTTCTGCTTCTTCGTCCGCTACACAGTGTAGCGGACGTCCAAATCCTTTGTGTTGAAGTTCATTTTTTTAATAAATTGGCGACCGAAAAATCTCAATATCCACAGAATCAACAATCTCAATATCGATTAATAGTGTAGCGGACCAAAGACTTGTTTTAACTACGGAATCAACAATCTCAATATCGATTAACAATTAAAAAACGTACGATTAACAATCAACAATCTCAACATCGACGGAATCTCAAACGGCACAATTAAGAACCTAAAATTCAAAAAAAAATGAACATTAACATAAAATTGTTCATAACAGAATTTGAGGTTCAACATTGGGGGAAAGTTTTTTCACAAGTGCTCCGATCAAACACCGTCACTTGAAAATTACACTTTCCCGTGTGTTCAAACACTACAAAGTCACCAAGTTGGAGGTCATGCTGCTGCACGAATTCATTCCAACCCTCTGCGAACGAAATTTGACCTTGGCCGGGCTTCATCTTCATTCTTACATGCCATGACCCCTTGCGACTGGTTAAAGTTGAATCAAAATAATTGTAGTAAGCCAATCGGAAAAGGCTACCGGTATGTCCTAACAAATTCATAATACAAAAAAAGGTTAGTTTTTAACCAAAGATAAAAAACACACACGAAACTAGACCTGGCAAACAGTTCGACCCGTCGGGTACGGGTAAAACCCGGTCGGGTTCGGGTAAAAACGGATCGGGTAATTTATACCCGGGTTTTTTCGGGTACGATTTTCTGAGAACCGTACCCTACCCTAGCGGGTAGGGTATTACCCGCGGGTAAATAATTAAAATTCTCATTTTTTTACAATTATTTTTTGGATATTTTTTTCCCTTCATTTATTATTACAAGAACAACAACCATTTTCTTATTAAAATTCTTACAATTATCACTTCACTGATTTCATTTTTGTCACAATTATCTCCACTCTCTTCTTTACTCTCACTCTGTAAGATCCATCACAACAAACAAATATATATCTTCCAAATCGAAAAAAAATTTACCTAAAATCTACAATCTATACAATATTAACATTAACAATGCCAATTACACAGCACAAAATAGAAAGACAAGATTCAATCTCACTTGTGTTGATTCCATGGATCAAACAATTACATACCAAACAAGTACCAAAAAATATCAAAAAACAAAATCTATTAACAATAAATTTTTTATCTGATTTGTGACGGTGGAAGTCGATCTGATTTGTGACGGTGGAAGTCGATCTGTGACCGTGGAAGTAGATCCGTGATGGTGGAAGACCGGAAGTGGCCCGTGGAGGAGGTCATGCCGTCAGCGATGTCTCTGTCGATGTGTTAGAGACTGAGAGGAGAAAGGACGGTGGAACCTTCGATCTGCGGCGGCGACAGATGTGGGCTTTCCGATCGGCAGCAGAAGAGTGATGTGGTTGAGTGGCCTTAGATAGAGTGAGGGATGAAGGGGTTGACGGTGGTCGCTGGTCTCGGTCACCGGTGAATCTCGAGTGAGGGGCTGCGCCGCCTTGAGTCGGCGTGAGATTGAGAGAGAAGATGAAAATGAATGGTTAGAGCTAGGGTAAAAAAACATCTCATTTTATATATAGCCTGAAAAACGGGTATGCGGGTAAATCGTATCCGACCCGCATTTACCCGAAAATTACGGGTCGGGTCGGGTACGGGTCAGATTTCGGCGGGTATTGAATATTGGTACCCGTACCCGGTATTTTGGACCGGGTACGGTCCGGGTAACAGGTACGGTCTCTTTTTTGCCAGGTCTACACGAAACATAGAGAAAGAGGGATGGCCTACAAGTTCTGTATCAAAACCAGGCATCATGACCTTGAAGAAGTGTCTGCCTGCAAGGTGCATGTTGCTTACATATTTGTTGCTGCTCGACGAATCAGAAGCCATCACGTCGGGAATGTCGCTGAAGGCGCCGCGGCGTTGAGGGGAAGACGGGGCTGTTGCCGGGGGCGGCGCGGCGTCAGGGGAGGACGGTGGTATCGCCGGAGATGTGGGTCGCCGTAGATGGGGGTAGTGGCTAGGTGAGATGTTCAAGATAGATAGAGAAACAGACGGAGTGATAAGATGATTGGCCGATCTGGGTTATATAATACAGAGTCATCCGCTACATTGTATAGTGGACCAAAAGGAGCCAAAAGTTTTTTTTTCTGCGATGCCGTCTGCTACATTGTGTGGCGGACAAAAAGCAGATGCGTCCGCTACACTATGTAGCGGACGGGGATAAACAATAAATCATACTATCCTCAATTTCTCACGAAAGAATATTTCATACCCTTTAACTAACTAGTATAGAGTACGTGTGTTGCACGTGAATATAATCTAGAGTAATGTTTGAGGTGATATTATTATCTTTTTTAGGATCAAAATAATGTAATTCAAATATATTCTTATTTCTTTTGCGATTTCTTTTAGAAGAAATGTATATTTGATGTTAGCAATTGTAATCAGTTCAATATTTAAAAATATTTTTTGTAGGCTTTTGGATTAAAGAAAGGTTTGATGGTACTGCTGAAAATAAAAACAAATGGAGAAATTAAAAGAATGAATCTACGTCTTTGTTTTTGTGATCTGTTAAATTGATTTATGGTTAACATTTGTAATTTTCAAGACCAAACGCTTTGCATTTATCAGTAAGAAATGCAAAATACCTAGTCTTCAACTCAATAATCGAAAATATTTTTAGTTCAAATTGGCACCATATGTAAGCCTTATTTTTAATGCATATTTAAACCTTTTTCTTTTTTTTTTCCAACAATTTTTTGTTTCTTAATTGATTTTCACGTATTTTAGTTTCTTTATTTTGTTTTTGTTTTACAATTGATTAATTGTTTGCTAACCTAAAAATGAAAAAAAAAACCTCACAGTTCTCATTAACCAGTTTAATATCTAATGTTTATTCTATTTTAACAAAATTAAAAAGAGAATAATAAAGAAATTTCTTTGTTCTATTTTTCTTTCTCATCACACTTTGCATTTTCTAATATGTATAGAATAGATTCATTACTCAATGTTCTTTTAATTTTATTAAAATTTTAAAAAATGAGTAATAAAAGAAGAGTAAGAATATAATTGACGTAATTAATGGAGGACATAATCGTCCAAAAATGATTTACAACATTCATACTTTTATAGGTAGTACACACACACACACCGAGAGAGAAATAAATATATTTTTTTGCAACCACATATTTTGTTCCTGAATGTGTAAATGTAGGTTTAAATTAAACTTATGACCGAATGTTTATTAAACGCATTACAAAAAAAAAAAACGAATTAAGGAAGGGTAGAGTTGTCATTGGAATAATTAACGGAGGGCAAAACTAGAAATGATTATAAAATTAGTAATTAATAAGAGTATTTATGAAAGGGTAGGATAATAATATCATTTATAAAAGGGTAAGATTGTTATTGGAGTGATTAACGAAGGGCAAAAATGGAATAGAATGATCTACAAGATTCATTACTATAAGTACGAATGTGAGATTGTGGGTATTTTTAATTTAAAGTAAAAAATAAATAACTTTTATAGCTGGTTGAAAATAACTTTTTGATAATTTATTTGTGTAATAGTCATTTAAAAATGAAAATTATCTTAACATCACCTTTCTAATTGGATGTAAGAAATTTATTTATTAAGTGTCCGCTATTATCATTTTGTCATATTGGAACTGATTTAAGTACTTTTTATTCAAACACTTTCGTAACTTAAGCTAGTTTACAACTACTTTTGTCAAATAGTAAAGTGATTCTGTTTAAAGTAGATTAAATCTGATTTTGAGAACTGATTAATATTTAAGTAGAATTCTGCTTTTTAAAATCAATCACAAAGGCCTCTTAGACTATCAGAGACCATTCAATTTGAGGAGGTTCATGCGATAGGAAGAGGGTTAAGGGGTGTCAATGTTATTTTACAATATATTCAATGGCTTTAAATTATATTCAGTGGCTTTTAATGGTTTGGTTGTTTGGTCCCAAATCATGTTGAAGTTTTCTAGTATTTTTCACTTTATAGTACCCCCAAAGCACATGTGTTTAGTATATATAATTTTGCTAAGTTTCCATCACCTCTAACAACTCTAGCCGTTAAAGAATGAACCCAACAATATCCAAATATAGTTGATTAATGATTTTTTCCCTTCCTTAAAGAAACTCAGTCTTCCTTATGTATTTTTTTTCGAAACTCTATGTCCCCTCATCATTGCAAAATTCAAGTATGGAGCACTGTTTAGTTTGGCTTGTCATTTAAGGAAATGTGTTGGATACGTTTTTCAATACTTCAGAGCAAATTAACCTAGCATTTACAAACTCACTAAGGTAGACGCTACTAACCAAGATTTATGCGAAATTCCTTTAATTAAACTATTGCTTTTCTTAATTTTTGCAAAAAGTAAAATAAATTTGAATTTCAGTTGCATCGAAGCTAAATTCAAAAGTTTCCACCCCTAACCAATCCAAAAACCTAAAGATTATTTTCCCAAACTGATGATAACCAAATAGCCGAATTACTTCTGTCTGATTGGGGTAGACACCTTCTTATAAAAGCAAAAAGACGAGCATCTTATACAAGGCTCTCACCATTCCAGTGTTACCTTATGTCAAGACTTCCCCTTTATCATGCCAATGAAAGAGGTTTAAATCCAAGTTATATATGAAAGTTCTATGTCCATACCATGTACTAAAGAAGGACATCTAAAAGTACAATATGGATACAAAATTTTGAACCCGAGTTACAGCAAGGCCATGGAACCCAGCTCATATAGCGATTGTTATGGTCACTAAATGTGGTTAGTGAAATAACAAACAAACTCGAGGGAATGGGGGCGGGTGGTTTGAATAGGAAAGGGGGATTAAAAATACTAATCACAAGTGAATTACTGAAGCAACAATTATTTAATTTGAGCAATCTACCAATCAAACAATACACACAATCAATCTATTGAGAAAATTTATACATAGGCTATCCACACAGTGCCAACAATTATAACATGCCATCTAAATAGTTCACAATAGGTAAATTGCAATCAAGCAAATAGATGGAGTTTAGAGATCCTTCACATCGGAGTTTTAGTTCAGCTTTGGATTAAATACGCTTTAAAACCCTGAGAGTATCTCGAAATCTCACACGAGGTTCCAAAAGTTTATTTTTTACACAAAAGGGTTGGTAGTTTCAATTTTGCAATAAGTAAGGACTTCCGTCCGAATTCCTAACGTTCTAGGCAAAACTGTTAGGGGCAAAATTGTCCGAACATGTTTAATGTTTGCTCTACTCTTTTTCAGAGTTTCTCTTCTCTTCTTCTTTAATTTTTTCTCTTCTTCTTATTCTTGAAATTTTCACCCCTCTCCTCCCCACCCACCCAGCCTGCCCCTCACCCAAGCCCCACCAACGATCTAGCCAATACATAGAGACACCAAATCGGCATCACCACTACCAACCTACCACCATGCCGCGGTGTCGCTGCCGTCAACTAACAATCACCGCCGGTGCCGTCTCATCTCATCATATCACCTCTGTATCAACATCGCCACCAATGATAATACCACAACCACTGTGGTCCACCAACAAAGTCGCGTCAACAATCGCGCAACATCATTGTCAGGGACCACCAGATCAGCTGGATCTCCACCACCTAACCTATCGGCATAGACCCGTTGCCGACCTCCACCAGGGCCATACCACTGCAACGCTAAGCATCAACCACTGCTGGACCAACCACTGGTCATACACGACCAGTCACAGCTCTTCCCCGATGACCGGTGCCTCAATTTTATTTTTATTTTTTTTTCTATTTTTAATTGGGTCTACAATCCTTTTCCGTTCAAAGCTTTGAATAATTACATTTTTATTTGATCCTATTTAATTGGGTATGTATTTTGGGATCTTTGTGGTGGTAAAGGATAGTGGATTCAATTAATATCTGTGATAGTGGCATTAGGGAGAGAGATAGGGAGGGAGGAGGGATGTTATGATGGTGACATGGTGTTAATGATGGTCATGGGGTAGGTGATGGCTTTGGAGTTGATAACCATGGCACCAAGTGTAAGGGCTGGTAGAGAGAGAGAAAAAAACAAACTTGAGCTGTGGTATATTTAAAATTACTATCAACACACGCACGCGCACACACACACACACACATACATGGGGGAGGGAGGGAGGGAGAGAGAGAGAGAGAGAGAGCAAACTTGAGTTAACAAAATTGTCGTTAACAATTTTGGCTAGATCATTAGTCCTTACTTATTGTGAATTTGAAACTACAGACCCTTTTGTGTAAAAACTAAACTTTTGGACCCTCAGGTGAGATTTTGGGGTACAAGTGTATTTAACCCTTCAACTATTGAACTACTCTCAAACTTATGTCCACCTCTTCTAGGAAGTCCCTTGTAAGAGCACTAGATCCATTGGTATATTGCCTACCTTTGAGTCAAGATGTAACCACCATTTAATTCCTTTAGTGCTATGCACACCAAGAACCGAGATTTGACAAGCTCAAAACTCGACAACCCTAAACTTTGTTGCAAGTTGATTGAAATAAAATTCTTTATACAAGTAAAGCTTTCTCTAGGACGAAGATGTGTATAATTGAAACTCTACGTCATCAATGCTCATTTTGTAAGTCATCATCTCTCCCTTCGATGATGTAAAATCATGAAGACGAAGAGAGTAAAATTTATTCCTTTGGTAGTTAATGTTTTTCTAGTGAACGGGGACTTAGATTATGGTTTTCATTGTGCATGATGAAGCCTCAAATCATTTTCATAGGTCGGAACTGAAACATAGTTGTTATTGAATGATTAAGAATGAATTTTAGAAAAAACTATTAGGTACTTTGGAATACTGGGGCATATAGTCAATTGTAATACAATGCAGTGGACTACATTCCGATTTTGGTGGACACTGCCTCAATGCATCCAACTATAATGGTTTTCTCAAGAATACTAGCTCCCTTATTTGGGCATAACTGTTTCTAAAAAAATCAGATTGAGGCATCACTTCTTGTGTTAGAAAACTAATGAAATATTTTATCAACATATATGATAAAGAGCTTCAAGAATATATTTGAGAAATTTTGAATTAGCTCAAAAGTTGACCTTTTTTTAGAAATAGAGTAGTCTTAGAGGTTATGCAGTGACATTTAATGTACACATATCTTAAGGTCATTCTAAGACACATTTATCAATCAAAATATCATACCAAGACTACTTACATAATATTAGAGAATATTCACAATTGAAATTAATTTAGTTTATGCATTCTTAGTTATTCTTTGACATTTGGCTTGATGAACCTTTCTCAGCTTGTTTATCAAGCTCATTTGAATCTAGTCCATGCATTCAAGTATTCCAAATGTGTCTTCATGAGCGCGCATGTGTGTCTACACAGACACACACACATGAAACAAGTGGTCGGCAAATTAAAATTGGAACTGGCCCAATTCGCAAAATTAGAAGCCTTTGCATAATTTGCATCAAAGATGCAGTCATCGATTCTCCCGAAAGGCCACAATTACCGCGAGCTATCAACTCAAAGTACACATTAAAACAAAATGCATAGATGTTATTACCAAAACATGAAGTAAGCTTAGGTTATTCAACCATGGGGACTAACATTAGTTACAATGGAGTATTGCCGATTAAAAAAAATGGTGCTAAGAGTTATCGCTCATGTGTTTACAAAATGTAATGCCACTAATATATCTAGCGACAACTACATTGGTTTTATATGGAATTTTAGCCGGGTTGCAACCAAAATTTATCGAATTTCTTTAGAGCTCCCACATGCAAGAAAATCTTTAGAGTAATTGTCATGACCCGAACCCACGGGTAGGCCCGCGAGCTAGGCACGTGACCGGGCGCAAAGGCCAATGGGCTCCAACCAAGGGCTCTGCCAAGCCTTATGCATTACAAGATCAATATAAACGGCAGCGAAAATTAAAACTTCTACAAAATCTTAAATACATTTTCATGTTTTCATTTTAATGCATCACTTAGACTAAAACACTTCATAACTCCGTTTTCAACAACTAAAGCTAAACCAAAATCTAAATATTTAGCGACTCATTCCATGCAGTCCCCGAAGCTCCGCACCAATTTGTCTCTTCTTATGATCCTCACCATCACCTTACTTTCAACCTGAAATGATAAGTAAGGGATGAGCTTCCATGTGCTAAGTAAGTAACCAATGATTCAACTAGGTGGACCAAAGCATGCAGAAAATAATTCACTTTATATTAAAGTCACATTAAGACATCTAAAGTCATAAAGTTGGTGATCATCGGGTAAAACAGTATAGAAGTACATGAAACCAAAACTGAGGCATAAAATTATTAGCACATAACCTTACGACAAACAGTTCCATCCAATCTTAACTCAAACGCTAGGCTGCGGTCAGCGTATGGTCTCACTGACTAGGACCCAGAATCCCTCCTCCACTTGGGATAAACAATATTGTGGACGCAAGGGCGAACCACAATGCAGCAGTATTGTGCGCCAACATATGGTCCCGTTGACCAGGACCCAGAATTCACTTTCCCCCGTGGATATGGGGCACAACAATCGAATAAACAATAATCACCTTTTGGTTCATCGTAAACACAACCACTCATCAAATTATCCACACACCCCTTTCATTAGCTTTCAAATAGTTAAATATCAAAATAATGTCAATGCCGAAACATTTAAATTCTGAGTTCCCTTACAATTTCAAAGTAGCATATCATATACGTGATGGTCCTGTTTTAAAGAAAATAAACCATCAAAAGCTTTTTGGCAAAATTAAGCCAGGGCAGCTAAATGTAGCTAGAATAGTCAAGGCTGATAAACATCACTTTTTAACAATAGATAAACATATGTATTTATAAAAACACTAATTGAATCAAAAGGTCACTTACCTGACGCTATGCATTTCCCACATCAAAGTCTCTAGAGCGACAGTCTCGCTGTTACATCTGGCTAAAAGAACGGTCAAGACCATTATTTTAATCTCCATGTTCCAAGTTTTACTATAACCCATGGCATCGTCGTTCAAGACATAACATCCCCGTTGAACACGTCTTCAAGCCACTCAATGCCGCATTTAACTGCTCGACCTTTACACTCCCGTCCAATATCGTGTCCAGTTCACCATGTCATTCTTGGCGTTACATCACCGTTTCCGAACATCTCTTAATTAACCCAAATTTAATAATCCACTAAGTAACCTTACGCTAAAAAGTACTCAGTTAATCTCTAGAGTTCACGCTAACAATTCTCTTTTTCTATATTCTCACAACTTTTGCGCTTCCCAATCCAAGAAAAAACCCACCCTGCATAGGGTACACCCACACCATGTATACCTGTTGTACTCAACACACACAAATGCACATCATACACACTATCGTATCCAGATCACACTGCCATATACACACCACCACGGCTGTCCCAGGCCAGCCACCGTGAGCACCACTGTTAAACCACAACTGTTAAACACAAACAAAGTCAAACCCGTACCGTCGAACCCCCGTTTCATAGTCAGTACCACCAAAACCCAACATACCGGCTGCTAGCTTCCACAACCAATCTACCAATTCATGTGCCACTTTCGAACAACCCATAACCATTGACTACCATGATTGTTACTATTTGACACCCAAAGTCAACTGCACACTACACTCCACACTATGCACACAAAACTATTGTATCCTATTACATACAGACACCCTCGGTATATACATATTGTACACAGTACACATTCACGCACATACAAGCATGCACCCGCATCCACCGTACACACACCTGTCGACCCACAAACACCCAACTGATACAGTATTTGCACCACACATTATACCAATACACACATCCAACACGCGCTATCATGCACACACGATATCCCCATTCACATTTTATTACACACCATCGGTTAACAACAGCCACCCCTACAAACATGCCTAAATACATTCACTATACACCTACCAGTGCACACACAAACCCACCTAATTTATTTTATTTCACCCACCGCCAACACTCTCTGTAAATTCCCACCACTGCTCAGTCACCAAAATTAGCACAACTCTCAAACACAAGTACTGTACACCCACAATTGCACATATATAACCCGACTACAATCAATGCAATCACCGTCATTAGGCCACCACTACCCACCAAACCAAAATCACAACATCACCAAACCCTGATTCACAAACTATTCCACAAAATAATTTTTTTCCTTTCTTTCTTTTGCCATGGTCATAGATCTCAGTGGCGATGACAATTAGCATGGTTTCGACGAGATAGAAACGGTCTAGATCTATGGCGAGGCCGGAGTTCATTACAGGTGATGGGTTGCCGTGATCTGGGAAAAAGTATGGGCTGGCAATTTGGGCTGCCGACGACAACAATCGCACGATAACTTGTAGTGGTAGCGATGCCTTGGCAGCGGTGCGATGGCTGCAGTGTGGTGCTAGCGGAGGCTAGGTGAAGGAAGGCCGGTGGTGAGTCTCGCGGTGGTAGCAGTGACGTGGTGCGTTGGGTACGATACAACAGTGGGGAAGCCTTATGGAATGGACGGTGGCGGTGCTGTACCGATGGTATTGGGCAGGTACCGTTCGCAGCATTTGGTGTCGTTGGTGGTGCATGTAGGCATCGGACAGGGCTTATGGTGAAGGCGACTGCTCGGAGTTGATCTTCGGTAATTAGGTGTGGCCGGTAATGGCGATCGCATGGCTGCTTGGAGGTGTTGAGCAGCAGCGCTCGGCGTAGGCATGGCAGAATTCATCACCGGTGATGGAGCTGGTCGGCAAAAGGGGATGCAAAGATAGGAGCGGTGCTCAGTGGATGCGACCGGAGTTGGCCGCCGATGACTGCGAGTTGCTGGCAATGGGGGTTGCCCAGAGGCGCCGCCCTTTCTAGGTCCCGCTGTCCTTCTCTATCTTTCTTCCTGGCTTTTCTTTTTTTTCCTTCTTTCTTTCACTATTTTCTTTTGTTTAGCTTATTTACAAAAATGCTTTCTTTTATTTAATCTTTTCCAAAATCTCCCCCTTTTCTTCATCCCCAAAGCATCGTTTATCATATCAAAATTCCACATTTTTTTCCATAGCTCTCTCTCTCTCTCTCTCTCTCTCTCTCTTATTTTAAAATATTCAAATAAGACCTAGACATTTACATAATAACCCTAATTTAATTATAACTTCTCGAGAGTCACGGGGTAGGTTTTGTTTATTTCATTATTGCACCAATTTTTTTCTTTTTTTATAGCTCCGGTATTATAAATTTTTTTATGATAACATTGTTCATACCAAACGTCACTAAGAGCTCAAAAGAACATCACTCATATAAATTGTCGCTAAAGTAATATTAACCGGGTAAACCTAAGTTCGGGGCATCACAGTAACAGTGATTGGTTTGACATGATGATCTATAAATGGTGGAATTCCTTGGCAAAAAGGATCAAGGTTTTGTTCTTCTCTTATCTCATCCATTGGTTACTCCGCATCGTTATTATCACCGTTATTGCAGTGTTATGACATGGTTTAATGGGCGTTGTAGATACCTGAATTTTAAAGTTATTTTTAATTAAAATAAGTGTCAGACTTCATTATTAATTAAAGTTTATTATGACGTTTAGGCATATTAATATAACTTCATTAACTTAATTTGGTCTGGTCCAGTCCAGTCCAATTGTCTATACCAATTGTTTATGTCCAATTGTCAAGTCCATTTGTCTAGTCCAGTTGTCAAGTCCAGTTTAGTCTAACAGTCGAGTTGTGTAGTCAGTAAATTGGGCTCAGTCGAGCCCAAATATGCCAGTCTAGTCCATTTTAGATAGTAATTTTTCTAGATGATTAAGGGAATTATCTTGTGCTTTATCCTTGATACAAGGGATTAAATCAGTAATTTATGAAGATAAATGCCGAATCTATAACATTCGATCTAGAAAATCAAAGATAAGCACTGAATTAGGGTCAGAGAATATCTCAAAATTCAAAAAATATTATTAGGCCGGTTAGTTGACTTTTGTCAATATGTATCAAATATTATGTCTTATCTCTAGATTACAAACTGATACAACCATCTTCATCAGTTTTCTGGCACCCTAGAGCTCTATAAATAGGCAACTTGGCCTACATTTTCAAGTATCTGATCTCAGTTTTTTCTCCTTAGAGTTTTTATATCATTTCTCTTAGAAGTGGTATATCATCTCTCAAGAGAAATTAGCGCTTCATATTCACTTAAAAAGGTTCTTAGTCTCTTGCATCTTGGATCCATCAGAGAGAATTCCTGAGTCATCAAGATGGGTAGACCCGCAAGGTATATTTACAACTTTCTAGTTTAATTTACTAGTCTAATATTGTCTCCCATTTCCCACAATCACATCTCATTTCCAGTACAAAAATCATAAAACAAATCATTTCTTTTTTAGTCTAAGTTTAAGATCTAAGTGTAGGTCGCCTTCCGTAGGGCTAGAGTCAAACTACAACGGTTTTGTTTTCACTTTGTCCGATCGGATAAGTAGGCCATTCGACCCCTGATGTCGAGTTCAAGCTAATATTATAAATAATTATGTTAGTTTTATTGCATATTTACATGTTTAAATGCCAAAAACCAATAGAAATAAAGTAGAGACTGAGAGATATGTCGGGTGCCTAACACCTTCTTGCTATATAACTTAGTCCCTAAAGCCATTTCTTTGTTTTCCATAGACTAGCTGTCTTTTGCACTATTTAGAATCAATGGATTTTTTCGAGGTAGTTCGCTATAGTGGCGACTCCGCTGGGGATGAGAAACTAAGAGGACTATACTTGAAAACTTTATATTGTATAACATGTGCTTTTTTGTAGAGAAACTAAGAGGAATATATTTTTAGCTTTTATGTAGGTTCTTTGTATTGTATAACATGTGCACATGCCTGTCTCTAACCCATCCATTTGAGGGCAATGGTTGAAGCCCTTGAACCTCCTAGTTACAAGGCAAACTTTTGGCTGTACCCTCAACTCCAAGGCATTGTATGAAAGGGATCTCCTTGGTTCTTGGTAGATTAAACATCTTGTACACGTAATAGTGATCTCCCATTGTGAACTACCTGAGTTAAGGGTGGGAGGTATATGGTGCAATCTGAACCGAAGGAGTGACCTTACATTGGCGTTAAGAGAAAAATACACTCTCGGACCATTTAGTGTTCCACCCTTTTATTGGGAAAATACACCTGTATTGGTCTGCGGTAATATCCCATACTTTTTGAGCGGTTTTAAATAACCATCTGTAACCCAAAAAATAAACGGGATGAATTTGAGCAATCCTTGGAGATTAGTAGAGAATGAATTGTTATAGTGATTTTGGGATCAAAATGTAATTTTAAGAGTTTTGGGGCCATTTTGTAATTTTGAAAAACTTTGGGGCAATTTTGCAAAATTTGAAAGCTATGCATTATGTGTCAAATTTTGGAGAAATGGTCTTAATGTGGAGCCACCACCTACTTCTCTGTTTGATGACTAAGTTAATAAAAATATAAAATAATGGTTGGAATTTTTAGGAAAAATGTGGAAATAAAAGAAAACAAAAGGAAAGAATTTGGGAAAAAAGAAAGAAAGAAACATAACACGGGAAGAACATAGCAGAAAAACAGGGAGCTCAGGGAAGGGGAAGGAAGAAGAAAGAGGAAAGGAGAGAGGGAGAAGAAATTAAAGAATCTTTAGGGTAATTCTCAACCTTTTGGTGTGTGTGTTTATGTATGAAAATCGTGTGTGTTCAGCAAGTGTGCTTGTATATGTGTGTTTAAACTGCTATGTGTAGTGTGTGGGCGCTTTGGGTGTGGAATTTGGGAGTGTAATGGTGTGTGTTTCCAACATGTATGTAAGTGTTCAGTGTGGGTAAGTGTGTAGGGGTAGGCGAGAGGGGGCTGTACGAGTGTGCCGTGTGTGCAGTGGAGGGTGTTGGCTGTGCATGTAAACGTATGTAGTATGTGTATTTTGTGTAATTGTGTGTGTGATGTTGTGGTGTTAGCGAGTGTTTATGAGGAAATTTGGTATGTGTTAGTGTGTGTTTTAGTTTGTGTAACCGTGCTATATGTAATACCCCAAACTTTGGGGAGTGGATTAAAATGACTATCGGAGACCCAAAAAAATACATGGGCGTTAAATTTGAGTAATGCTCATGTATTAGTAGTGAGTAGGAGCTTAAAAAGATTTTGGGGCAAAAATATAATTTTCAAAAATTTTGGGGACATTTTTGTAATTTTGAAAAACTTTGGAGGCATAAATGTAAATTATGATTTTAGTGATGAAAAATTATGAAGTGAGTGATAGTATATGTTTTAGTGACATTTAGTAAAATTAATAAGTATTATAACTTTTTTGGGGTTTAAATGTAATTATATGAAATTTGGGGGGCTATTTTGCAAATATGAAAACTTGAGGGGCTATTTTGCAATTTTGAAATTATACCTTATGTGTCGAATTTCAGAAACTATTTTCTTCAAATAATGCACCTCCTCCTTGTTTATTTGGTGACTAACTACTTAAATTATAAAGTAATCAATTGGGATAAACAGGACTACTGAAGGGCAGGGATGGTGAACAATAATTACAGCTGGGTTTAATATTTTTTGAACTCAAAAGTGTCGCTAAAGATCATTTATTTCAGCATTTTTTTTTCTAATTTTTAGAACATATTCAAAAAATTTATTTGGACAAGGTGCCAAACTGTAACCCCTATTATTTTCATGAGGCCTAAGGCCTAGAATTTTTTTGAGAATTTTTAGTGCTTGTAAAAGATTAAGTTCTTTTAATCTGAAAATTTTATAAAAACCTTATTTTACTGAAATGTTTCATGTTCTAAAATTTCGTGCCATTATGAGGCCGATAGGTATTTTTAACTGAATTGACTTCTGAGCGCTCGATTCGGACACTGATCCAGAATTTTGGACAATTTTTTTTAATTACTTTTTAGTCCAAAAATGCTTTCAGGATGATAAAAATAGTATTTTAAGATTTTTTTTGGGGATTTTATCGATACAGGAAACCCCCAAGGATATTTTGATAATTTGACATCCCGAGGGGGTATTTTGATAATTCTACCCATAGAGGGTATTTTTGAGTAAATTTACATACGGTAAGGATATTTAGTGATGATGCTTATGGAAAGGTCATTTTGATAACTTAAGTGTAACGTGGGTATTTTGGTAATTTACCACCCGAAGGGGTATTTTGATAATCTTACGTATAAGAGGTATTTTGAGGTAATTTTATATACAATAAGATTGTTTGAGTGATTTTACTTGTGGGAAGGCTGTTTTTGTGATTCAAGTGTGAGAAGGGGTATTTTGGTAATTTGTCACCCCAAGGGGGTATTTTGGTAATTTGACTTACGAAAGGTATTTTTGGGTGAAGATGCGTACGGGAAGGTTATTATATTGATTCTACTTACGAGAAGGCCATTTTGGTGATTTAAGTCTGAGAAGGGCATGTTGACTTATTGATTTTGATGATTCCAGAATTACTCTCTCTAACATTAATCTAACACAATTATTAAGATAAATATTTTAGGGTTTATCCTAATCAAACAAAGACAAAGATCATCCTTGGACAAAGCTTGAACTTGGACTTGAAATTGAAATTGAACAAAAACTTGGACTACATCGAAGATTCAAGATCTGGAAGTACTTTTTATCCTTACTGAAATTTGTTACTAAGTTTTTCTTAAAAGTGTTCCCAACCTATTCTGGTCATACCCAAGGGCCCAATAAGGGTCCCATTTCATGCGAACACGTCAACGGATTCAACAGTCAATTCTTCAACGCTTCGAACCAGTCAAAGTGCGCGCGCCCAAGTCACGTGCATTCTTTGCTTCACACGCCTCATTTGCGACTTAGTCACCAATTATTTTACATCAACATCACTCACGATAGCACATTCGTCACACCAAAACCACCTGAGAACTTTTTCACCAAAAAATCGACCAACGGCGCAACCGGGGCAACGGGGTCAAGGGGCAAAGGCCTTGGCCAATCCCATGGGGTCGGCCTTAGCCTCCCATGGGGGGTTGGCTTTGGCCTTCCCCCCCGATTTCTTCACTTTTTTGCGCAAGATCCTTTTTCGCACTTTGTTCGCTTCGTAGGCCTCGTATGTGACTTTAGCACCTTGTTCGTCACGTGGGTATGATTCACGTCGACACACTTGTCACAACGCAACTTCCAGATTTGTCATTGTTCATCAAAACACCTACTGTCGGGGCACCTGAAGTTCACCGAAAGGGGGAGTGGCCTTGGCCTCCCTTCATGGGAGTTGGCCATTGGCCTTGGCCACACCTTAGGGTTGGCCTCGGCCTCCCCAAGGGGTCGACCTCGGCCTCCCCAGGGTGGTGGCCTTGGCCTTCCCCCAATCTTTGGCCTATGGCCTCCCCTCCTGCGCGCACTTGTTTTCTCAAGTCTTTGTACCTTTGCGATGTTTACGGACGTTCGTACATCAACCTCGCGACGTCTGTTGTGCATCAACCTCGCGACATCCATCGTCCACAACCTCACAACGTCCGTCGTGCATCAACCTCGCAGCGTCCGTCGTGCATCAACCTCGCGACGTCCGTCCTACATCAACCTCATGACGTCTGTCGTCCATCAACCTCGTGACATCCGTCGTGCATCAACCTCGCAACGTCCGTCGTCCTTCAACCTCGTGACGTTCGTCGTCCATGACCGCATACCGTTCCCGCGATGCCCATCGCCCAAAGTCGCTCACTACCACCGAATGACCCGTCGCCGACAACAGTGTACCATCACTCTTAACTTTGTCATTACTACATGTTGCATTCATTATTTTGTTATAACAGGCACACTCAACTCATGTCCCGTCTTCGGGGCACTCGACGCGTGCCCATGCCCTGTCTCCGCGACGTTCGTCACCGCGCCAGTGCGCCATTCTCATGATACGTGCCCCCGGCACCAAGTATTGCTCTGCGACATTTGTCGCCGTGCCCGTGCGCCATTCTCATGATACGTGCCCCTGGCACCAAGTATTGCTCCGCGACGTTCCTCGCCGCGCCCGTGCACCATTCTCATGATGCGTGCCCCCGACACCAAGTATTGCTCTGCGACGTTCGTCGCCGCGCCCATGCACCATTCTCATGACATGTGCCTCGGCACCAAGTATTATCTCCACGACGTTCGTCGCTGCGCCCATGCACCATTCTCATGACATGTGCCCTGATACCACGTATTGCTCCGCGACGTTCGTCGCCGCGCCCATGCACCATTCTCATGACATGTGCCCCGACACCAAGTATTGCTCCGCGACGTTCGTCATTGTGCCCGTGCGCCATTTCCATGGCATGTGCCCCGGCACCAAGTATTATCTCTGCGACGTTCATCGCCGCGCCCATGCGCCATTCTCATGACATGTGCCCCAGCACCAAGTATTATCTCCGCGACGTTCGTTGCCACGCCCATGCGCCATTGTCATGACATGTGCCCCGACACCAAGTATTGCTCCACCCTGTCTATGTCCCACATCATCACACTTGGCATTTGACTAGGACTGCATTCCATGTGGAAGCTCCACGTCGACTGCGAACCCACTTTCCTTGGCATCAAAAAGGTCTCCCAGAAATTCGAGTAAAGAACCAAATCTGAAACTTTCATTCAAAGGTAAATTGGTTTTATTCTACTCAAGCGATCAGTGTCTTTCATCTTGTCTTTAAAATGTTTTTCAATCGAAGCTAAACTTTTTCGGTCAAAGCCAAAACTTTCGGTCGAAGCAAAAGTTTGGTCAAAGCCAAAGTTTTCGGTTGAAGCCAAAGTTGTAGGTCGAAACCAAGAATTGTTGGTCGAAGCCAAAGTTTTAAGTCAAAGTCAAAACTTCTAGGTCGAAACCACAGTTTTTGGTCGAAGCAAAGTTTTTGATCGAATAAAAAGCAGTTTTCATTCAACTCAATCTTTTAGTGGCTTCAACATCTCTCTACTCTATCTTTTCATTCGAATGAATCTAAGATTCATTCGACCAAAGTCTTTAGAGATGTACTTTCATTTGAATGAGCTTATTTTTCATTCGAATCAAACTTTAAGTTTTTCCTTTTTTAACGGTTCTTTTCTCCTCCAGTATAAAAAGGGACCTTGAGAGCATTTATTGCTAACTTTTGCCAATCTTTGTGAAATCTCTCTCTAACTCTTCTGAAAATACTCTCTCATCTTATTTCACACTTCCATCTATGCTCTATTGAGTGAGTTCATTGTTTGAGTAAGCTTTTTAGTTTGGTTCTTGAAAGAATATAGATCTTCCCACCTAAGAAAGCTTAGTCTTATTGTATTCACTGTAATATCTATTCAAGAAAGAGTTTGTTGTTGTATCTCAACTGTAAATCACTTTTTATTTGTAAATTGTTGAAAACCTTGGAAGGGTTTCGGAATCTATACTGCAGTTTGAGCTAGCACCCAAAGCTAGCTGGTTAGTAAAAGGCTTGAGTAGGTCTCCCTTGTGTCGAGGGCTCGAGGACTGGACGTAGGCTGGTGGGGCCGAACTTGTATAAATCTCTGTGTTGATTTATAATTGTTAATTCTGTTACTACTTTGTAAATTCAGTTTTTTATTTCTGCTCAAAGTTGTAAACACCTATTCATCCCCCCTCTAGGTGTGTTTAGGGACCTACAAGTGGTATCAGAGCTGTGTACTCTGGTATTTTATCTGTGACTTAACAGTCAAGAGCTAAAGATCGCATATGGAAGAAGGTTCAGCAACCACTAGGCCACCCTTGTTGATGAACGATAATTATAGCTACTGGAAAAATCGGATGAGGAACAAGAACGGTCACTTAGTTAAAAACTGCCCTCTGAAAGCTATTAAAAATAAAGCATTTCCTTCTATAAATAAAAATAAAATAAAGTAATTTTGGGTGCCAAAATCTCATCTATCTAATCTTCCAGGACCCAAGAAAGTGTGGGTACCTAAAGGAACAAAATCAGAATCTGTTGTAGGTATGCTTGAAAGCAAAGGTGGATTCAAACAAATGGATCCTCGACAGCGAATGTTCAAGGCATATGACAGGTGATCGTTCGCTGTTCTCACACATCACTCTGAAGGATGGATGTCTTGTTATTTTCGGAGACAACTCAAATGGGAAGATTATCGGTAAAGGTAAAATTGGTATCGGTTCAATTTCTATTGATAATGTGTCTTTAGTTGACAGTTTAAAGTTCAATTTGATAAGCATCAGTCGACTAATCGATAATGGACACAAAGTTCAGTTTGAAGGTGATCACTGCCTGATCAGTCATTTTTTTTTCGGTAAATAAAAATATATATCAACCGATGAAACAAAAGTACAACATCTGCAAGGGGCATACCCCAGGAAAACAACAACGAAACGCGAGTTTTGCTAAGCAAGAGCGAATAGAAAACCTATGCTAGGCAGAAACATGCCACACTGGCCACAAAAGAAAAAGTTAATACATAACAACGAAGCTAGATCAGCAAAAGAAATACAAAGGACCCAGTAGTGACCACACGAGAAGCCATGCGGAATCTAGAAGTCCTGGTGGAAAGAGCATCACACAAAAACTGCGATAGAGCATGCCAAAAGCTGCATCGGTCTGTCTGTACACAAGCCAATCACCCAAAGTCGAATTGACCAAAAGATGACGGAATCAGCCGAAAATGGAGTCGGGGAGTTGCCATTCACCCTGGAACCATCGGTTAGTCGGGGTATTGGCCACTTTTCTGCAAGAGAATAACCTCCACCGGATGATCTGCACAAGACCTGCAGAACAAGAAACCACATCAGTGTACTTATTTTGGAAAGAACGAGAATTCCGCTCTCGCCATATATAGTACACCAACGCCGCAAACGCTATCCGACAGACAGATGCCGGGAATCCAGGGCCTTGCCATTCAGAGGAAGCTCTATCAACCATACCCTGCCAACTCAACATAGGCCAGTTAAAATTGCATTTCTTTTGAATAATAGACCGTAATCTGAACGTGAAAGGGCAATTAAAAAATAGATGATCATGAGACTCAAGAGGAATGCGACAGAAAACACAGCTCATGCTAGGAATAACATGAAAAACGAAAAGCCTATCCTGCGTACTTAACCTCTCCCTAATGGCCAGCCATAAGATGAAGTTATGACGTGGAACACGCCACTTACACGACAGTAAGCAAGCCCAGCTAGCTAACGGTCGCTTATGACGAAGGGCTTCCCACGTACTCACAATGGAGAAATCCCCAGAACCACTAACCGTCCAGACGATCCTATCAGGCGTATTCGGGGCAGGACGAAAAGAGCTAGGGGTACTCTCGCGCAACTCCATGAGCTCAAGGGTATTGGACACAGGCCAACACCACGATGAGCCAAAGATCACAGCAGAAACCCTCGCTCGCCTATCCAGACCCGAGTCAGAAATAATCCTACCAGAAAGGGTAGGAATGATAGGGCCTATCAGATGCCACAAATCAAACCACAGAGAGATCCTACTACCATCCCCAACTATATACCGAGGGAAAGAACGAATCATATCCCTAACCATGAGAATCTTACGCCAACACCAGCTACAATCACTAGGGCAAGAGACTTCCCAAAAACTCCGACCTATCAGAATATTGGACTTGACCCATCGCGGCCAAAGGGAGTCCGACCTAAAGGATATGATAGACCAAATATGCCTAGAGATGGCAGCAATATTCCACACCTCAATCTGCTTAATACCCAGGCCACCCTCTACCTCAGGACAACATACATCAGCCCAAGCCACCTTGGCTCCTATGGTACAAAGGCCCGTACCCTTCCAAAGGAAGGCTCGAAAAATCCTCTCCATATCAAGAATCACTTTCTTTGGAAGGATAAAAACTGAAGCCCAGTACACTTGGATAGAGAACAAAACTGATCTAATCAATTGGACCCTACCAGCATACAACAAGTAATTGCAAATCCAATGCTTGACTTTCTTCACGATGCGGTCCAGAAGAGGGTGACAATCTTCTTTCCGCAAACAAGTGGAAATCAGAGGGACACCTAGATATCGCATAGGGAGCTTTCCCTCAAGAAAGCCAAGACAAGAAGTGATCAAAGCCTTGGTAGAAGGCTCAACACCAGAGAAAAAAACATGGCTCTTATTCGGATTGGGGACAAGTCCCGAGAACTGCTGGAAGACAGAGAGCCCATGTTTCAAGATCTGAACCGAAGGAAGGTCACCCCGACAAAAAAGCATGAGATCATCAGCAAAGGCAAGCTGGAAGATACCATCCTTTTGGCACCTCCAGTGGTAACGAAACTGACTACCAACTACTAATCTCTGCAACATCCCTGCAAGAACATCCATGCAAATAACAAAAAGGTAGGGGGACATCGGATCCCCCTGCCTGATACCTCGCCTACCCTGAAAGAAACCATTAGACTCCTCGTTTATGATGATCGAAAAGCTCGTGCTAGAGACACAGGCTTTGATCCATCTAATAACCGTGGGGGGAAATCTAAGGCAAATCAACACATCAAAGAGAAAATCCCAATGCAAACAATCATAGGCCTTCATCAAATCCACCTTCATAGCACATCTAGGTACCCTGAAGTCCTCCCGATGATAGTTCCGCATGAGCTCCTGAGATAAGATGATATTATCTGCAATACTCCGAGAGGCAACAAAGGCCGTCTGGGAAGGATCAATGAGGTCCCCAAGCACCACCTTAACACGATTAGCAATGATCTTGGCTATGCATTTATAAATCGTGTTACAACAAGAAATAGGCCTGTAATCATTTAGACTCGAGGGATTAGTCACTTTGGGAATTAAGACAAGAAAAGTATGGTTAACTTTTTTAAGAAGCTGACCATTACCGTAAAAATCTTGAATCGCTTCCACAATCTCTTCCCCCACAATATGCCATGCCCTCTTAAAAAAGAGGGCGTTATACCCATCAGGACCAGGGGATTTACCATCCTTGAGAGAGAAGAAAACCTTTTGAATCTCATCCTCAGAAACCTCTCGAGCCATCTCACACTGCTGAGAATCAGAAAGGGATTTTGACATCCAGTTCCTCAGTTCAATCAAGCCCGGATAGTGACCCGGCCCACGAGTTCCCAACAAACTCTGAAAATGGTCAACAATCGAAGCCTTAATCAAATCCGAGTCTTCAAGGATAGACCCGTCAGATCGAAGAATAGAACTGATTTTATTAAAATTCCTTCTCTTATTAACTGACTTAAAGAAAAATTTGTTATTGTTATCTCCCACATCAAGCCAGTGAATCCCAAATTTTTGCTTGAGAAAACTCTCCTCCTCAGCACTCACTCTAGCAAAAAGTTCAAGCTTCTCCTTTTCAATCCGATGCCACACTGGGTCAAGAGGGTTCAATGCTAACATGCTCTGGGCATACTCCAAAGAAATCCTAGCCTCATTAAGTCTACCTGATATTTTGCTAAAGTGTTCCTTATTGAAGTCCTTAAGCTGTAGCTTAAGCAGCTTTAGCTTCCTGACAACCCTGAACATAGCACAGCCCGCAAGGGGTGTGCCCCACACTTTAGCAACTAGAGGCAAAAATTTATGGTGATTGGCCCACATATCAAAAAATTTAAACGGCGTAGGCACCTTGTCAACTTTGACAAGAGAGTGGACGAGGATAGGTGAATGATCAGAGATACCTCTAGGACGAAAAACCGCTTCAGATTTAGGAAAATTAGAGATCCAAGTATCATTAATAAGGACATGGTCAAGCTTCCTACAAATAGTATCACCATTATCTTGACAGTTAGTCCAAGTATAAAAGCAACCAGAATACTTCAAATCTGAAAGTTCTGAAGTAATTAAACAGTCATGGAACTCCTGGTAGTAGCGAGGCCATCTATTGCTACCCCCTAACTTCTCACTCGGACTCTGGATAGCATTAAAGTCACCAAGAATCAACCAGGGATCATTCGAAAAAAGGCGAGACCTATACTCCAACTCCTGCCAAAGCACAGATCTCTCACCAGAATCATTAGAACCATACACAAAGGAAACAAAAAAAGGAGGCAACCTATCTATTAATTTCACTTGACAGTGAATTATTTGATCTGACATACCAATACAAGTAACATTAGCAACTTTGGGATTCCATAAAACCCAAATTCTACCATTCACAGAAAATTGGTAGTTATTTATAAAGGACCAACCAGGAAAACTACGGTTATTTATAACCGAGGCATTAGGGGCGGCTACTCTGGTTTCCAAGATCCCAAAAAGCATAACACCTAAGGAGGCAATCATATGTTGAGCCTTCACTTGCTTACCACTAGTGTTGAATCCTCGAGAATTCCAGCAGAGGATGTTATGCATGATACCAAAAACCAAAAGGATGCTACAAGCCAAGAAGTAAAAGTCAGGTGAAATTTCCCCTACGGGGAGACTTCTTCTTTTTCTTATTATTAAAACTAGAGTCAAGATTTATTTTACTACCAAAAAGAGAAGACATGTTATTATTAGTTGTAAGAGAGCAGGGAACTAAGTCAGAATCAGAGTCTGGATCAGAGCCCGAAACAGAGTGCACAATTATGCCAGAATCTAAAAGCAAATCAGAGTGCAAAGCAGGATCATCACAAGGCAAAATAGGAAAATGACAAGGTACCTCAGGAACAAACAGAAGACTGCTGAGAACTGACCTCCTACAGAGAAGAAACATGCTGGGCACTAACCTGAATATGGCTATCAAGCACATGCTGGTGCCTAGTCTCCAACTGATTATGGCTCGGCTGAACACGATCATGAGCTAAAGAAGACGAAGCATCCCTACTAACTTTGTTCTTGCCTTTACTTTTCACGGTTGACCACTCTACTTCTTTTGCCAGAACAGCAACAGAGGCAGGAGGGGTCATGGCAGATCGCTTTGGAACAGATAGTGAAGGAGAACGGGGCCTAATACTCTCAGGCCGAGTACATGACTGGGTAGTATGTCCGAAGCACTTGCACACCGTGCAAACTGGAGGTCGCCACTGATAATCTGCCCGAACAATCACAGGATCAGAGGGGGCATCCTGGCAGGTACTCAAGTCTGGCACAATAACAAGTTCATCAACGAGCTCCCTGGCTGCAGAAACCTCAACACACACTCTAGCAAAGCTTATCCGCTCACAGCTCTCAGTAAGCGAATCCGCATATAGAGGCTTCCCAATACCACTCGCTACGTAGCTCAACCCACTAGCTGTCAAGTACTCAACAGGAATATTGTAAAGTCTAACCCATAACGGTAGAACATTAAGGGATTCCTTGCACAGATTCATACCCAGTCTCCAACGCTGCAAAATAATTAATTTGTTCTCAAAATGCCACGGACCCGAATCCAGAATCTTGTCAACCGGATCCACAGAAGAGAATTTGAAGAAGTAAAAACCCTTGTCATTAACTAAAACTTTTTGTAACTCATCTTTCAACCATCGCTTACGGGCAATGTTGTTAACAGTGAAATAAGGCAGTTTTTTATCGACAAAGTACCCCACAACACAGTTATCCCACAATTCAATACCCTCTTCAGCAATAACTTGAGGAGGAGAAACTTGTACCTTACCTTCAGAAATCGTCGGCGGGAAGTAAGATAATTTCATCTTACCTTTAGAACTAGAAGGCCCCAGCTTCACCTTGTCAGCCCAGGATGGAAGAGGTGAAGAAGCAAGAAAGCGCTGAGCGTCTGCCCCAATAGCTCCTCCCTTTTCCACACCAAAAGCAACCCCTCCCCTGGATCTAGAAACACCCCGATTACCCCTCCCTCCTCGGGCACCCCGATCAATACCACCTCTATCTCGAGAAAGGGACCGATAAGCCAGCTGTCGCCGAAGTGAGTCCACCTCCGCTTGCAACACACCTTTCTCATCACCGACCTGTCGCCGGTATTCAAGTTCCTCCATAAGCAGACCAAACTGACGGGCCGACAACGCACCACTCAAGAAACGATCGTGTAACCCTTTAGTTTCCGCTAAAGCAACTGCTTCCTCATCAGAACATTCTGAACCATCAATACTCTTCAAAATAGATCCGTCACTCTTTGACATGCCCGAGGGGCCAGGGGTAGCCTCCCGATGCTTGATCGGCGGTGAAGGAAAATCTAACAAATTAGGAACACAAGAGATATTATCATGAGAAGCCAGAGAATTCTGTTTCAAAAAATCGGCTAACCGAGAGCCAACAGGCATAGAAAAAGATCGATCGCCACGAAGACCAGACACGGCCAAAGAAGGATCGGAAGACGCCATAAAAATATAAAAACAAAACAAAACAAAAACAAAAAAAACAAAAAACAAAAAACAAAAAACAAAAAACAAAAAAACAAAAAAACAAAAAACAAAATAAAAAACAAAAAAAGCAAAAAACAAAAAAATCAAAAGAACAAAAAAAATCAAAACAAACAAAAAAAAAAGGAAAAAAGGGGGGGGCGCAACCCTAATTAGGGCTGGCGCAGCCAACCCACATTAGGGAGCAGGGGAACGGGAGGGGAAGGGAAGGGGAGGGGAGGGCGAGGAGGAGGGAGGGGAAAGGGAAGGGGAAAGGAAAGGGCGCGGGAAAGGAGGGGAAGGGGACCGACGGCCGCCGAGCACCACAGCCGGAGCAACCCGCCGCCGGCCAAACGGAAGAAGAAGCCGGAAAGAGAAAACGACCGGCCAAACGACCGGCTACATCTTCCGCCGGCAGATCCAAGAAAGAGACGACGCCGCGAAACCTTCGAAGCCCGTCGCAGCCGCAGAAGGAGTCGGCAAGGGCCTCGGTAGCGCCGGAGAAAGCACAACAGCGGGAGAAGAAGACAAACCCGGCGAAGACAAGCTCCGACCAAACACTCCAAACCCAGCCGCTCAAGCCGCGACTAGCAGGGACCAAAACTCCGGCGATAAATCTGAAGAAACCGAAGCGCCGAACAAACGCCCCGGCGAGAAACTGAAACGCCGGTCACTGCTACCCCACGGCCAAACCAAGGAACTCCGTCCAAATCCAAACACCAGCTGCCGGAAAGGAGGAAACCGGCCGCCGGAAACAGGCAACGGCGCCGGAAGAAACTCACAGGGCTCTCTAACGGCTATATTTTGAAACTAACGGCTAGTTCCATGAAGTATTTATACTTTGTATAAATACTAACTGCCTGATCAGTCATGTTTCAGATGGAGGCACCTTGGTTGGTAAAAGAGATTGTAGTATTTATACTTTGTCTTTTGATGCATCTGATGCTTCTCGAGAAGTATGCCTTTTTGTTCAACACAACGATATTTGGTTGTGGCATCGTAGATTAGGTCATGTGCATATGGATCTAATCAAGAAACTTCTCTCGAAAGAGCTTGTCAGAGGCTTACCAAAGTTAAAGTTTGTCGAGGATAAGGTTTGTGATGATTGTCAATACGACAAACAGTTAAAAACCTCTTCTCAAGCCAAAAATGTTGTTTCCACTTCCCGTCTTCTTCAGCTTCTTCATTTAGATCTTTTTGGCCTTACAAGAAATGCTAGCTGAGGTGAAAATTTTTATGCCTTCGTCATTGTCGACGATTTTTCAAGATACACGTGGGTTCTTTTTCTAACTCATAAGGATGAAGCTTTTGAAAAATTCTTTAACCTTGTAAAGCTTCTACAAAATGAGAAGGAGTTGAAGCTTGTAAAAATTTGAAGTGATCAAGACGGTGAATTTGAAAAAGATTTTATACCTTTTTGTGATCAAAATGGTTTTGCTCATGAGTTTTCTGCTCCTCAAAATGTCACAGCCCGAACCCGCGGTTAAGCCTGTGTGTTAGGCACGTAACTGGCCGCCGAGCCATTCAACCAACTATTTAGGGTTATGCTAGGCCTTATTTAAACCTGTACACAATTCTAAAATCGTACATTAACTAACACTATAACATGACTTCTAAATATGACCTTACAGCCCCTTTCCAAAATTATCTCCATTGCATTACTCCATAAAGATTAATAGCATATATTTAAAAGAAACCTCATGAATTAAGTTAGTAACAATTCAAGTAAATAAACAGGCAGTTCTACGATTTCTCAAAGGCTTAAACCAACTTCCTAACGAACATCTCCTGTAGCTTTATTTTCATTACCCTCATAGTACTGGGGTTCATCTAGGTGTTCACCTGAAACATTTATAAAAAGGGGTGAGCTGAGGGTCCAGTAAATACACATGCCATATCCCTAAAATAACATTGAGGGTTTTCAAATATGCCATGGTTTTCCTTTTCACAATAAAAATTTCAGTGTTACCAAAATAAATTTACTCAACATATCCACGTATATATATGTGATTGTATCAAAAGATTCTCAAATTAGAATGTGATCAACCAAAAGCTTCATTGATGACTTTAACAGTTAATCATAACGTGGTACACTGCTGTCAGCCTATGGTCCCACTGACTAGGACCCAAAATCCCTCCTCCACCCGAGATAACAAAGTGTGGACGCAAGGGCGAACCACAGTGCAACAAAACTGTGCGTCAACGTATGGTCCCGTTGACCAGGACCCGGAATCCACTTCCCCCCGTGAATATGGGGCGCACTAACACAATCAATGATTTAGTTACTCATACACAATTCCATGGCATTGCATTTAAGATTTCATCAAACAATTCACCACAAACATAGGACAATACAAGTGTTTTCAAAACTTTCATTTTTAACTGAGAACATGTATAAAATATATAAATTTTCAAGTAGCGTATAGGGAGGACTATGGCAGGATACTTACCTCGCTTAATAATTGCTTGCAGTATTTGTTTAAAAGTCGGTCCTAGCTCTTGATTATCAACACCTAAATAACAATTTACACGGGTGTTATTCCTTGTTGTTTGAGCGTACTTAAGTATTAAGTTTCTCTCAAATGAGTGAAATTACCAAACCGTCCATCGACTTCAGTAAAATTTCTATTTACCCCCGACCTCAAACGTACCATTAAATATTCTGATATAACCAGAAACACTATTTTAAACAACTAGGTAGGATTTTTGGCCCATAATGGCCCTTCGAGGAATTTTTCGCTCGCTAACCCTAACTGTTTTATAAAATATATCAAAGAGCACCGGAATGCCACAAAATTTTAGACATTTAAGCCTCTCAGTACTTTTAGGCCACTGTAAAATTCTAGGCTAAAAATAATTTTGTTTACTATGTTAAATAATTCAAAAATTTGTTTTAAAGATAAGATTGTTCGAGACATTTTCCATGCTAGATGAAAATTCCACGTCGAAGGTTTCCCAAAAATAAGGGAAATTTTAGTTTTATATTTTGGCTAAATCTGTAACACCCCAGATTTATTTCCGGTGCGTTAATGCCAGATGAACTGATATCAAATAGATTCCTATAATTATCAGAAGACTCCAAATGGTAAATCAGAGCACACACTAATAATTCTAAAAAATACATCAATATTTAGAGGTGTCAAAAGGGCCGGGGGGCCAGTGGGCCGGCCCGGCCCTAAAATGGCCTGGCCCGACCCTAAAGGAAGAACAATGCGGCCCTGGTCCATAGGGCCAAGGGCAAGACCTAAAAATTGGAGGAAAAAGCCTGGCCCAGCCTGACCCTAAAAAAGCTCGGATTTGGACCAGTTCTGGCCCGGATTTTGGCCCGGCCCAGGCCTGGCCCTAATTTTCAATTTTTTGTTTTTTAACTTGATATTTCCATTGAGGAGTGGTTTTAAGAAAACAATATTAAAAAAATAAGTCATAATAAATTGGTTTATCTTCTAGAATGAGTTTATAATGACTGGAAGCATTTTTTGAAATTACATAAGGCTTACGAATATAATCCTCATTATCGTTCGAAACTAACTAAATTTAAATATTAAGGACTATCTAAATTTAAATCACTTGTTAGATCATTTTTTGTGTTAAGTCCTCATGAATTGTTTGTATTTCAATTGTAACATCATTTTTTTCTTCTAAATATAATAAGATTTTTTGTTTTTTCTGATATCTAAATTTTATGTCCATATTAGAAAGTGATTTTAAGGATACAAAAATCAAAATTAAGTTCTACTACGTCAGTATACTGATTAGGTTAAGTTTTAAAATGATTAGGTTAATATTAGTTTTTAGGTTACATTTGGCTGATGAATATAACCCTCTTTATTCCTGTAAAATTAATTCAAAAATAAAGCCTCTACCCTATTTAAATCATTAGTTGGTCTGTTTGAAACCAATTCTTTTATGACTTGGATTTGAAATTTAATTCACTTTCTTTTGTAATAAGCTTATTTACAAGCTTATTTCAAATTAATCCTTAATATATATATACATATAGCAACCGATCTTAACGTCAAATAAAAGGAGGAAGGGCCTATGAACAGATTTATCTTAAATTTAATTTTTTTTTCATAACATAAAAAATTTTAAAAAAATTTATTCAAGCCCAGGCCTGGCGCAAGCCCGGCCCTAAAGTTAGGGCCTAGGGCTTGGGCTTGGACCGGGCCTAGGGCTTGGGCTTGGACCAGGCCAGGATATCCTCACATTGGGCCCGGCTCGATTTGCAAGGCCCGAAGCCCGGTTTGGCCCTGGCCTTCTTCTGGCCTGCTGGGCCCGGCCCATTGACACCTCTATCAATATCTAATACAGTGGCCCCAAGCCTTTGTACAATTCAAAATTTCTGACACGGAGTTTCTCCAAAATAAAACGTAAATGATAATAATATGTCTCAACATTACACTCAAAATATCAGTACTAACTCTGAAACAAAGCTAGCTAACTCTTGATTACTCAGTTAGCCCTTTGATCTCAAAGTCCCAGCTACTGATCACCTAAAAGGAGAAACAATAAGCCAAATGCCCAGTAAGGTCGCTCAAGGACCAATCAAACAGAAACAAAAAAGTATGAGAAACAAAATTTCAGAAGCAAAAAAGTTCAAACAGAACGGACATCAAACTAGATTTCGAATGTTAAAAAGTATTTGAGTATGGAGACAGGCACTAGGGAGCCATTCAGAAAGTGATCACATACGTCAATACTGACATATGAGATCGCGATCTCTAGCTCAACTCCCTTGTGCTAGCCCACGTTTCAATCCACATGGATAAGTTAGACATAAGTCACATATACTGTGACATGGCTCATAGAGTTATCAAAATAAAGATTTCAATTCAACACAACTTATATCGGACATGTCAAATAATATACGAAGTTTATGAAATAATGACAATCTCTAAAACGAACGATATCAACATCGCAAATTCTAAGACCAAACAAATTCGACGGAAATTGAATTTCACAAGTCATAGCATTGAGAACAATTTATTCGTAACAAAGCTCAAGGCAAAGGAGAAGAAGAATCACTTAACTCAATTCGAAGAAATATAGATTTCAAAAAGAAATTAAGGACTTACACGAGCGATTTGTCCATCGCTGATTTGAATTTCAAAAATAAACCCTTACCTTAGCCAAGCTTTTGAGAAATATACTGCTTAAGCTCCACTTTAGAAATATACTGCATGCACGTACAAAGGAAGAAGAAGTAGAGAACCCAAAAAGGCTAGAGAAGAAATAAGAGGACTATTTATATGGGACCAAACTTTTAAGTTTTCAGTCGACCGAAAACTACAGTCGATCGAAAATAGTTTTCGGTTGACCGAAAATAGTTTTCATTCGACCGAATCCAGCAGAGGTGAAAATTGTTCATTTTTTTTTCAATTTTACCTAAAATGAGTTTTCGGTCGAATTAAAACTTTTCATTCGACCGAAAACTTCAGTAGCTCAATACGCACGAAAAAAATCTTTTCATTCGACCGAAAATGAGTTTTCGGTCGATTTACAACTTTTAATTCGACCGAAAACTTCAGACTCCAAAACTTCAAAAAAAATATCATATAATTTTGATTCGTATCGAACTACTTTCATTCGATTGAAAATTGATTTTCACGTGTTAAGACTTTTAATTTGAATGAAAACTTCAGAAGCAATCCGAAACCATTTTCTTAATTTTAACAAAAGATCACAAACTTATTTATTCAAAATAATAATTTCTCATGGAAAAAAAGAAAAATTTCTAGGTATAACAAAATCTATTCGGAAATGGTCTTTAAAAATAGTTTCGTAACTATTGTAATAGTAGTGCGTTACGCGATAGCCGATCGAACGTTACGCTGCTAATGGTGCTAAAAATAGCAAACGATTTAAAAAACTTCCAAAACTTTAAAAACTACCTTATTTTAGCTATAAGATTATTGTAGAAGTTTCAAAATTTAATAACTTAGTTTACTATTCTAAAATACACCGAAATCTCTTTTATGAATAGAATTATTTATTCAAAATAATAATTTCTCATGGAAAAAAAGAAAAATTTCTAGGTATAACAAAATCTATTCGGAAATGGTCTTTAAAAATAGTTTCGTAACTATTGTAATAGTAGTACGTTACGCGATTGCCGATCGAACGTTACGCTGCTAATGGTGCTAAAAATAGCAAACGATTTAAAAAACTTCCAAAACTTTAGAAACTACCTTATTTTAGCTATAAGATTATTGTAGAAGTTTCAAAATTTAATAACTTAGTTTACTATTCTAAAATACACCGAAATCTCTTTTATGAATAGAATTAGTTAGCACGCTTCCCGAGCTCCGAAAAATCTAAAATTTTTCCTGTGCCTAGATCTTGCAAAATTAATATAAATTACTCTTTTGAGTTTTGCCCAATTAAAATTTTAAAATTTAAAAAGAAATTGCTAGAATAGGATAACTTTTTATTGACAAATTTGAGTCCAACTTTAAAGCATAAACTTTCCCTCTCTCTAAGCAGTCTTCTCCTTCTTCATAACACCCAACAACATCTTCCACCTGTAACTACTCACACGTAATGCCCGTATACCTATAAGTTCACATACCCATCTCACATATATACACATAAGCACATATACATTAATCTATACACACTCATCCCCACATCACTCCTACTTACACAACACCATATCCAACCTAATCCTCCATAATTTTCCTTCAAAGCTACTGCCCATACCCTTTTTCTCTTCCTTTCATGGCTCATAGGAAAACCCATTTAGTTTACGGCAGCCATGTGACTTCTTCTTCTTCTTCTTCTTCTCTTCTTTCTTCCATATTTTCAAACTCTCCTCAGACTCATGCACTTCACAGTTTAATCTACACAACCCCCACTTCCATCTTCTCTCATAAGTACACAATAACCACTCATGAAATATACACACACTCAGTACACTACCTGCGCACACACTACACACCACCTTGTTCACACACCACTGACCTCCACTCGCTGACAATACCACATAACACATCACTGCAGCACACACCTCACGCACCACCACCTGCATGCACCCACTTCTTGTTCCCTCCTTCCACCAATGCTTTACCCATAATTCATTCTGCTTCCTTTCATGGCAGTCACCATGGCTGCCTCACCACCCCATTTCTCTCTTTCATGAACACTCCTGAACCCCCACCATCACATCTAGACCCTAAAACACATCCACTGCACTTGGCTATACACCGGTATACCAATGCACACATTAATACCCAAGCTGCCTTATGACAGTTTCATTTAGTCATAAATCGGCACCTTGCCCACCAGTAGGTGGTTCATACCCACCTCTTTTTCTTCCCTTCTAAGCCACCCCAGTTTCGTTGGCAACAATAACTTCTCTTCCCTCGGCAGCCCACGTTCTCACACTGTACCCACGACGCACAATAATACGTGGCATACATTAATGTCTGAAATTTGTTTACGTACTCACACATAATCAGTACCCCAACCCAATCGTGCTATACCTAAATATACATACACATAATATATATACTCACGCTCAACACTATGTGCAAACCCCATTACCACTTTAACATAGATTGATTCATAGAGAAGGCGAGGATCTTACCTATAGTTCCACCAAAAAACCTTCCTTGCTCTCCTCCTCTCTCTATGCTTCATGTTCCTTCTCTTTGATGCCAAGGAAAATGGGTTCGCAGTCGACGTGGAGGTGCCACAAGGAATGCAGTCCGAGTCATATGCCAAGTGCGCTAATGTGGGACATAGCAAGGGCAGAGCAAAGGCATATACCAAGGGCTTCCCAGACAGAGCCTGAGGGTGGCAGTGCTGTGAGGGCGATGGCATAGGGTGATACACGACGACAGTCACAGTCCGATGCTTAGGCCAGAGTTAGGGTCCTATATATTTCTCTCTCTAGGATTCTAGAGTGAGAAAGTAAAAGTGTTCTGAAAATGTCCAATTGTCCAAAAGAATTCTCAAGACCTCTATTTATAGAGGTCAGATGATGATGTCATCACACGACATGTGGCGCTCCCCGAGAGTGACACGTCACAGGGGGGTCCATAGCTACGGTGCTCATAGACTATCGAATCGCATATTCACCCGGCCTACCCCGCACAACGTTGCTCTGTCTTTCTCGAAAGACTGGCTCCCACAGCGTCGGTGTGGCCAGAAAACCCCCTTGATTTAGCCTCCAATCCAAGCCCTTGTAGAGTGCAACAGGCCTGGCAGCGATGGGGAAGACCCGACGCCTAACTGCCAGGCGGACTAGGCGCGATGCCCTCCGAAGACTTGCTCCTGTCTCGGAATGACCCGGGGGTCATAGCCCATCGGGGTGCCGACATAAGCCCCTAGTGCCAGAGCACGTAGGCCAGTCACGCAGGCACCCGGCGGAGACAGTGTCCCGGAGGAGTCACCTATTCTGCTGTGAAGGGTCCTCGTGCTGGAGCACTACGAATGGAGCCCCCCGGAGTGAAGACAGTGATGGCTTTGTGGTAATGAGCACATCCCATGGCAGCGATGACTTTGTGGTAGCAAGTCCATCCCGCTACGAGGGGTCCTTGTGCCAGAGCACTACGAATGGAGCCTCCTGTGATTGTGACGATGATGGCTTTGTGGTAACGAGTCCATCCCGCTACGAGGGGTCCTCGTGCCGGAGCACTACGAATGGAGCCCCCAAATGAAGATGGCGATGGCTTTATGGTAACAAGCCCATCCCATGGCGGCGATGACTTTGTGGTAACGAGTCCATCCCGCTGCAAGGGGTCCTCGTGCATGAGCACTACGAACGGAGCCCCCTGAAATGAAGATGGAGATGACTTTATGGTAACGAGCCCATCCCACTGCGAGGGGTCCTCGTGCTGGAGCACAATAAATGGAGCCCTTGGAATGAAGACAACGATGGCTTTGTGGTAACGAGCCTATCCCGTGGTGGTGATGACTTTGTGGTAACAAGTCAATTCCGCTGCGAGGGGTCCTTGGGCCGGAGCACTACGAACAGAGCCCCCCATGATTGAAGACGGCGGTAGCTTTGTGGTAACGAGCCTATCCCGTGGTGGTGATGACCTTTTGGTAACGAGTCGATCCCACTGCGAGGGGTCCTCGTGTCGGAGCACTACGAATAGAGCCCCCTAAAATGAAGACGATGATGGCTTTGTGGTAACGAGCCCATCCCGTGGCGACGATGACTTTGTGGTAACGAGTCCATAACTGTGCGAGGGGTCCTCGTGTCGGAGCACTACAAATGTAGCCCCCTGGAATAAAGACGGCAATGGCTTTGTGGTAACGAGCCCATCCCATGGCGGCGATGACTTTGTGGTAATGAGTCCATCCTTCTGCGAGGGGGTCCTCGTGCCGAAGCACTATGATCGGAGCTCCCTAGAATGAAGACGACGATGGCTTTGTGGTAGCGAGCCCATCCCGCTGCGAGGGGTCCTCGTGCCGGAGCACTACGAACATAGCCCCCCGTGATTGTGACGGTGATGGCTTTGTGGTAACGAGCCCATCCCGTGGCGGCAATGACTTTGTGGTTACGAGTCCATCCCTCTGCGAGGGTCCTTGTGCCAGAGCACTCTTAACGGAGCCCTCCTGAATGTTGCAAACTCCGAACAGTGGGTCGAAGCATGTTCGACAACGTCACGGAGACAATACTTGATGCCGGGGCACATGTCATGAGAATGGTGCATGGGCGTGGCGACGAACGTCGCAGAGACTATACTTGGTGCCGGGGGCACATGTTATGAAAGTGGTGAGGTGACGAACGTTGCGAAGCCATACTTGGTGCTGGGGGCACATATCATGACGATGGTGCACGGGCGTGGCGAAGAACGTCGTGGATCAATACTTGGTGCCAGGGGCACGTATCATGACGATGGTGCACGGGCATGGCAACGAACGTCACGGAGCAATACTTGGTGCCGGGGGCACGTATCATGAGAATGGCGTACGGGCGCAGAGACGAACATCGCGAAACAATACTTGGTGCCGGGGCACATGTCATGAGAATGGCGCATGGGCACGGCGACGAATGTCGTGGAGCCGGCGCACGAGTGCTCATCGGGTGTCCCGAAGAAGGTATGCGAGCTGAGTGTACCTGTCATATAATGAATGCAACATGTAGTAATGACAAAGTTGGGAGTGATGGTGCGCGGTCGTCGGCGAGGGGTCATTCGATGGTAGTGCCCGACTTTGGGCTATGGGCATCACAGGAGCGGTACGCGGTCACGGACGACGGATGTCGCGAGGTGGAGGCACGACGAAAGTCGCGAGGTTGATACACGACGGACGTTGCGAGGTTGATGACAGGCGTCGCAAGGTTCATGCATGAACGTCCGTAGACATTGCGGAGGTGCAAAGACTTGGGAAAACAAGTGCGCGCGGGAGCGGAGGCCATAGGCCAAAATTGGGTGAAAGTCAAGGCCACCACCCCTGGGGAGGCTGAGGCAGACCCCTTGGGAAGGCTGAGGCCGACCCTATGGAGTGGCCAAGGCCAATGGCCAACTCCCATGAAGGGAGGCCAAGGCCACTCCCCCTTTGGGTGAACTTTGGGTGTGCCGACGGAAGGTGTTTTGATGGGCAATGACAAATCCGAAAGTTGCATTGCGACGAGCGTGTTGACATGAATCGTACCCATGTGACGAACAAGGTGCCAAAGTCACATACAAAGTGTATGAAGCGAAAGTGCGAAAGGAACTTTGCGCAAAGAGTGAACGACGAGCGCAGGGGCGCGGGCAATGCAAGGCGGTCAATGTTGTAAAAAAAATCTAAGTATGGAAAAGTGCAAAAATGGGTAACGACGGGAGTGACATGAAAGGTTGGACGCGAGGCGCGCGGCGTTGGTTGTCATGATAAGTTTTTTTTAACAGTACTCGTGAGAATGGTGGTGATGATGGACTGTGTGAGGTGTTGGTGTTCGGCCTAGGTGGGTAGAAGAGACTGAAGGAGTGTGCCAAAGGGTAAGTCAAAGTGAGAAAGTTGGGTTGGAGTGGTTGTGATCGTGTTGTGGTCTGAAGTGTGAAGGAAATTACGGCCAAAGTGAGGGTCCGAGGAGATTGTTGAGGGTGTGGAGGGTCGTCATGCATTAGTGCTGAAGGTTGGCCGCGGGTGAAGAAAAGAAGATGAAGGTTGAAGGTGGTGGCCTTTGTGTGGGGAAGGCCGAAATGGGTGGCCTTGGTTTAGGGGAGGCCAAAATGGTAAAGGGATGGAGGGGCTTGTGGCGCCGAGGCTGAGGGTGGGAAGAGATGGGTGGCAGAGGCCGAGCTTGGGGAGAAGGAAAGAGGGGAAGTGGGAAGAAGGTGAAGAAGGGGGAGGAAGGGGGATGGCGGTGGCGGCAGGGTGCCGCGATCAGCCGTGGGGGCGGGGGAGAGGAGAGAGGTAGGGAGGGGAAAGGGAGGGCTGAGGTAGGCCGACCAAGGCCGCGAGGCCGAGGTCAACCAAGGCCCCTGGCCGAGGCCGACCAAGGCGTGGGGCGGGGTGATGGGCGAGGGGGAAGATGGAGGGGAGAGAGGAAGGGGGTTGGGGATTGATGAAAATTTTCATTAAAATTTTTTTGAAGTGTTGGAGAGAGCACCATAAATTTTTTCTAAGTGTAGAATGAGGATGAGAAGGTGATGGCCCGACCGCGAGCAGGTAGGGTGCGAGGTTCAAAAAAAAATTCTAAGTGTTGAATTTTTTTTAAAGTGTTGAAAATTTTGCTAAGCGTTGAGTTGGAGCAAGGGTGCCGATGGAAGTCGCAAGGGGTAATGACCAGACCGCGAAAATAGAAGAAAATTTTCTAAGAGTTGAAGAGTGAAGAGGGTGCTGAGTGAAGCCGCGGGGGTGATGGCCTGACCGCAAAAAATGAAGAAAATTTTCTAAGTGTTAAAGAGTGAAGAGGGTGTCGAGTGAAGCCGCGGGGGTGATGGCCCGACCGCAAAAAATGAAGAAATTTTTCTAAGTGTTGAAGAGTGAAGAGGGTGCCGAGTGAAGCTGTGGGGGTGATGACCCGACCGCAAAAAATGAAGAAATTTTTCTAAGTGTTGAAGATTTTTTTTTATAAAGGGTGGTCATGGGACTGCAAGCACGAGAGGTTGAGATGAGCAGGATGGGGAACTCAGGGTGATGAGCTGGCATCGATGACAGACTGAGTGACGGAGGTCGGGGAGGGTTGGTGAGGAGTGTTGCATGCATACTTGGCAAAGGCGCTCGCGAGACCTAGGGGTGTCAACTGACAGAGTTGAGACTTAGTAACTTGGCTCAAGCCACCTCGCGCACCATGCACCAAGTTGGTATGGGATGTGAGGCTGAAGGGGTTGGGAAGGGGTGAAGCCCCCAAGGTAGTGGGTGATGGTATCAAGGGTGGTGTCAGTATGCTTGGGCAAGAGCAATGTAGCTTGAAAATTTTCTAAGTCTAGAAAATGACGGCCTCTTGGATGGCTGGGTTGAGGCTATGACTGGTAGTTCTGGTAGCCTTACGTTGCTGAGGCATGGTTGTTTGGATGAGAAAGTGAAAGTGTTCTGAAAATCCAACTGTCCAAATGAATTCTCAAGACCTCTATTTATAGAGGTTGAGATGATGATGTCATCACGCGACACATGGCGCACCCCGAGAGTGACACGTCACCGTGGGGATCAACAGCTGCCGGTGCTCCACAAACTGTCGAATAGCATATTCACCCGGCCTGCCCCGCATAGCGTCGCTCTGTCTGTCTGGAAAGACTAGCTCCCACAACATCGGTGTGGCCAGAGAACCCCCTTGATCTAGCCTCCAATCCAAGCCCTTACAGAGTCCCACAGCCTAGCAGCGGTGGGGAAGACCCGATGCCCAACTGCCAGGCAGATTAGGCGTGATGCCCTCTGAAGACCTTCTCTCGTCTCGGAGTGACCCGGGGGTCATAGCCCATAGGGGTACCGATGCAAGCCCCTAGTGACAGAGCACGTACGCCAGTCACGCAGGCATACTGGCGGAGACAGTGTCCTAGAGGAGTCACCTATCCCGCTGCGAAGGGTCTTCGTACCAAAGCACTACGGACGCCCCGGGGTGAAGACGGCGATGGCTTTGTGGTAACGAGCCCATCCCGTGGCGGCGATGACTTTGTGGTAATGAGTCCATCCCGCTGAGAGGGGTCCTTGTGCCGAAGCCCTCCGTGATTGAAGATGGCGATCGCTTTGTGGTAACGAGCCCATCCCGTGGCGGCAATGACTTTGTGGTAACGAGTCCATCCCGCTGCGAGGGGTCCTCGTGTCGGAGCACTACGAATGCAGCCCCCCGAAATGAAGACGGCGATGGCTTTGTGGTAACGAGCCCATCCCGTGGCGGCAATGACTTTGTGGTAACGAGTCCATCCCGCTGTGAGGGGTCCTCGTGCCGGAGCACTATGAATGGAGCCACCCTGGAATGAAGATGACGATGGCTATATGGTAACGAGCCCATCTCGTGGTGGCGATGACTTTGTGGTAACGAGTCCATCCCGCTACGAGGGGTCCTTGTGCAGGAGCACTATGAACGAAGCTCCCTGTGATTGTGATAGCGATGGCTTTGTGGTAACGAGCCCATCCCGTGGCAGCGATGACTTTGTGGTAATGAGTACATCCCGTTGTGAGGGGTCCTCGTGCCGAAGCACTATGAACCGTGCCCCCCGTGATTGTGGCGGCGATGGCTTTGTGGTAACGAGCCTATCTCGTGGCGGCGATGACTTTGTGGTAACGAGTCCATCCCGCTACGAGGGGTCCTCTTGTCGGAGCACTACGAACGAAGCCCCCAGAATGCTGCACACTCCAGAGAGTGGGTCGAAGCATGTTCCATGTCCATGGTAGGGGCGTGTGGTGTGGTGAATAAGTGTGATGCCCGGAGGCCTGTAACATGATTGGGGCGCATGGGCGCGGAGACGACTGTCGCGAGACCATACCTGGTGCCTGGGGTACATGTCATGGAAGTTGTCGCACCGGCACGGTGAAGTGTGTATAGTGCCCGGGGGCACGACATTGTGACACAGAGCCTTGGGGCAGAGCCCTATCAACGGAGCGACGCATGGGCGTGGCAGAGTGAGTAAGGTGCCGGGGGCACGTTTGTGTTATTGGCTCGGCGCATGGGGGCGATAGAGTGCGTATGGTGCCGAGGGCACTGTAGTGTGACAGGGAGCCTGGGGGCACATGACATGGAGATGGCGCAGCGCATGGGCGCGACAAAGTGCGTTTGGTGTCGGGGGCATATGTCATGGAAGTGGCGCACGGGCGCTGTGATGAGCGTCGCGGAGACAACACTTGGTGCCGGGGCCACGTATCATGAGAAAGGCGCATGGGCGCGGCGACGAACATTGTGGAGACAATACTTGGTGCCGGGGCACATGTCATGAGAATGGCGCATGAGCATGGCAACGAACGTCGCGGAGACAATACTTGGTGCCGGGGCACATGTCATGAGAATGGCGCATGAGCATGGCGACGAACGTCGCGGAGACAATACTTGGTGCCGGGGCGCATGGCATGAGAATGGCGCATGGGCGCGGTGACGAACGTCGCGAAGACAATACTTGGTGCCAGGGCACATGTTATGAAAGTGGTGTAGCGACGAACGTCGCATAGACAATACTTGGTGCCGCGGCACATGTCATGAGAATGGCGCATGGGCACGGTGATGAACGTCGCGGAGACAATACTTGGTGCCGGGGCACATGTTATGAAAGTGGTGCGGCGATGAACGTTGCAAAGACTATACTTGGTGCCGGGGCACGTGTCATGGAATGGCGCATGGGCGTGGCGACGAACGTAGCGGAGCCGGCGCACGAGCGGGCGTCGGGTGTCCCAAAGACGGTGTGCGAGCTGAGTGTACCTGTCATAATAAGATAATGAATGCAACATGTAGTAATGACAAAGTTGGGAGTGATGTTACGCGGTCGTCGGCGATGGGTCATTTGGTGGTAGTGCGCGACTTTTTGCGATGGGCATCGCGGGAGCGGTATGCTGTCACAGACGAGGGATGTCGCGAGGTTGATGCACGATGGACGTCGCGAGGTTCATGTACAACGGACGTTGCGAGGTTGATCGACGATGGATGTTGTGAGGTTGATGGACAACGGACGCTGCGAGGTTGAGGCACGACGGACATCGCGAGGTTGATGCACGACAGACGTCGCGAGGTTGATGGACGACGGACGTCGCGAGGTTCATGCACGCTGGACGTCGCGAGGTTCATGCATGATGGACATCGCGAGGTTCATGTACAACGGACGTCGCGAGGTTCATGCACGAAAGTTCGTAAACATCGCGGAAGTGCAATGACTTGAGAAAACAAGTGCGCGCTGGAGCAGAGGCCATAGTCCAAAATTGGGTGAAGGTCAAGGCCACCACCCCTGGGGAGGCCGAGGCTGACCCTAGGGGGTGGCCAAGGCCAATGGCCAACTCCCATGAAGGGAGGCCAAGGCCACTCCCCCTTTGGGTGAACTTTGGGCTCGCCAACAGAAGGTGTTTTGATGGGTAATGACAAATCCAAAAGTTGCATTGCGACATGTGTGTCAACGTGAATCGTACCCACGTGACGAACAAGGTGCCAAGGTCACATACAAAGTGTACGAAGCGAACAAAGTGTGCGAAGAGTGAACAACCGGGGGGGGAAGGCCAAGGCCAACCCCCCATGGAGGCCGAGGCCGACCCCATGGCCTTGGGGGAGGCCGAGGCCAACCCCATGGGGTTGACCAAGGCCCATGCCCTTGACCCCTCGCTCCGGTTGCGCCATCGGTTGATGTTTTTGGTGAAAAGGTGCTTGGGTGGTCGCGGCACGACGAACGTGGTACCGTGAGTCATGCTAACGTAAAAAATTGGTGACTAAGGCATGCGAAGCAAAAAATGCACGTGACATGAGCGTGCGCACTTTGACCGGTTCAATGTGCAAAGCGGGACCCCTAGTGGGCCCTTTGGGTGCGACCAAAATAGGTTGGGAATACTCTTTTAGCCACTCCGAACTAGGGTGATGAAAATTTTAGGGTCGGCTGGTGTGTTTATAGCTCATGTATATATACTAATCCCTAGAGTAAGGAATTACTAAAAGCGCAGCCCCCTCCCTTCCATTTCATGAGTCATTGAATTTTTTCACCCGGAATATTTATTATTACAAAATGCCCAATATAGTTATTTTTTGAACTATCAACGTAGTAAAAGAATTTTAATGGTTTACTTCCTAACCCCGCTACACTAATTCGTAACTAAAAGTTGCTAATAAAACATCGAGGCTGACCATATGTATAACATTGCCGCTAAGGCTTCTACCAGTTAACGCTAATCCTTGCCAAGACATTAATTAATATCCATAATATATATTATCGTTAAATTCTTCTTATGATTCTAAAATTGTTTCTATAAGTCACTAAAGGGAAAAAGATATATATATATATATATATATATATATATATATATATATATATATATATATATATATATATATATATATATCTGTACGCACACACACACTAATGTTAAAAAAGTTTATTTTTTTGGTCCAGAGGGTAATAATGATGACAAAAAAAATTAAAATAAAAAATTTCGGGCATTACAATCTCCCCTCCTTTAAAGAATTTGGTCCTCCAAATTTATGTACCTCAGTTTCGGAACAGATGAGGGTATTTGCTTCAGATTTTGTCTTCGCGTTCCCATGTGGCCTCGTCAACCGCACGGTTTCTCCATAAGACCTTTACCACGTGGATTTTCTTAGTTCGGAGTGTGTGTTCCTTGTAATCCATAATTTGAATAGGTTGTTCGATATAGGTGTAGTCTTTTCTGATCTGTTAGGGCTCCGATTGTAATACATGTGTAGGGTCCGGGATGTACTTCCTTAGCACGGACACGTGAAACACATTATGGACGCTAGCTGATTCCAGTGGCAATGCTACCCGGTAGGCTAAAGAACCAATTCTATCTAGTATCTCAAAAGGTCCTACATACCTAGGGCTTAGCTTTCCTTTCTTTCCAAATCGTAGTACTCATTTCATTGGTGACATCCTTAAGAATAGTCGGTCTCCCACTTGGAATTCCAACTCCTGCTTATGTCTGCATAACTCTTCTGTCTACTTTTAGCACCACGTAATTTTTCTTTAATAATCCTGACCTTTTTTGAAGTCAATTGCACTAGTTCTGGTCCAAACAATTTCCTTTCCCTTACCTTGTCCCAATACAGTGGTGATCTGCACTTCCTAAGGCTTCAAAAAGAGCCATCCCAATGCTCTCTGGTAACTATTGTTGTAAGAAAATTCGATCAATGGCAAATGGTCATCCCAACTACCCTTGAAATCTAGCACGCAAGCCCTCAATAAGTCTTCTAATGTTTGGATAGTCCTTTCTGACTAGCCGTCTGTCTGGGGATGGAAGGCCGTGCTAAACTGTAGCCTAGTACCGAATGCATGTTGTAAGCTTCCCTAGATTTTAGATACAAAACAAGGGTCTCTATCCGAAATGATTGAGACTGGAATGCCATGCAAACGCACTATCTCCTCTACATAGGTGGTAGCCCCTGTCCATCGAATAGGTCATCCGGACAGGCAAGAAGTGTGCTCTCTTAGTCAATCTGTCTACTATTACCCAAATAGCATCATGTCCAGAACGGGTCTTTGGCAATCCGGAGACAAAATCCGTAGTTATGTGTTCCCATTTCCATTCTGGTATCGATAATGGCTGTAATGGTCTGGCAGGTCTTTGGTGTTCCGCCTTCACTTGCTGACATAGTAGGCATCTAGATACAAACCTTGCAATCTCTCTCTTCATGTTTCCCCACCAGAAAGTCTCTTAGAGATCCCTGTACATTTTTATGCCTCCAGGATGAATCGAGTAACCTAATTTGTGAGCTTCTTCTAAGATTTCCCTTTTAAAACTAGGCTTACCCGACACGCAAATCCTATTGCCAAAACGAAGTATTCCATCTTGCAACTTGTACTCAGATCTCTCTCTTTTCTTTACTTCTTTTATTATCTTAAGTAGATGTTCATCGGTCTCCTGAGCTGTCTTAATTCTATCAATTAAAGTGGGTCGCACCACTAGGTTGCTTAGTGAACTATCCTTGTCTGCGTCTCAGATCCTGACATCCAAGTCCAATTTCCTCGTATCTTCCAATAAATGTCTTGTGATTGGGGTAGCCATTGACGAAGACGACTTCCTGCTCAATGCATCGGCAACTACATTCGCCTTCCCTGGGTGGTATTGGATGTTGAGGTCGTAATCCTTTAGTAGTTCTAACCATCGCCTTTGTCTCAAGTTTAGTTCCTTTTGGGTGAATATGTACTTCAGGCTCTTATGGTTAGTAAAAATCTCATAGGATCCGAGCTCTAGTTCATGGGTTGGATAATTCTTCTCATAGGGTTTCAACTGTCTATAGGCGTAGGCAATCACCTTTCCATTGAGTAACTTTATTTCAGACGATTTCAATGATATTGTTCTAAAATAACGAGTCCAACACAGTGGCACACACTGATTATTTTTCCTAATCTGACACTACGCTCCCCCTATTTTCGTCTTAATCATCTGCCGGTTGGATGTAGGTTTCCCACTCTTAAATCCATTCTTGCACTTCAGCTCGAGAAAAGATTATCTCATCTTCACCTCCCAACATTTTTTGCAACTCCATGACCTTCCTTCCAAAGTAATAATTGTAGTTTTTCCGCCTTTGTTCCCAGCTGAAGCCGAAGCTGAGCCTTACACTTTCCATTTGAGTCTTCAGTATCTCAATCTCTTACTTCAAAAATTTTATCTCCTTTTCTGATGAACTCATTCTCTTTCCTAAATCTATGACTTCCTCTCTGGGGCACTTTTCGGTTTTTTTCTTTCCAATATAGGATGCCTGGCTGGAATCTTTGGATCCTTTAGAGAGCATTTGACTAACCTCAAATGACAGATTATCCTCGCTCCGGTTTGCCATTATCCTATGATAACTTCTATTAATACATGGTTTCTTAATCTATAACTTAAAGATTTAATAGTATACCAAAAATTGCCGGAAAGCACATCAAAATCCAAACTCTTCTTAAATATAATCCTTTTCCCTTTCTACCCCTGACTCTGTTGCCTAAATACTTATCTATAAGATCATACAACCTAATCAGCGAAATCATTTCTTAAACTTTAGTATCCCAAAACCGTAATGCTCTGATACTATTTTTGTCACAGCTCGAACCCGCGTTTAAGCCCGTGTGCCAGGCACGTGACCGGCTAGACCCATTCAAACAACTATTTAGGGTTCTGCCAGGCCTTATTTAAACCTGTACACAATTTTAAAATCGTACATATACTAACACTATAACATGACTTCTAAAGATGACCTTACAGCCCCTTTCCAAAATTATCTCCACTGCATTACTCCATAAAGACTAATAGCATTTATTTAAAAGAAACCTCCTGGGATTAGGTTACGGACAATTCAAGTAAATAAACTGCCAGTTCTACAATTTCTCAAAGGCTTAAACCAACTTCCTAACAAACATCTCTTGCAGCTTCATTTTCATTACCCTCATAGTACTGGGGTTCATCTAGGTGTTCACTTGAAACATTTATAAAAAGGGGTGAGCTGAGGGCCCAGTAAATACACATGCCATATCCCTAAAATAACATTGAGGGTTTTCAAATATGCCATGGTTTTCCTTTTCACAATAAAAATTTCAGTGTTACCAAAATAAATTTACTCAACATATCCACGTATATATATATATATATATATATATATATATATATATATATATATATATATATATATATATATATATATATATATATATATATAGGGAGCTGATCCGTTGATAGCGCTAGCAAAATATGAGATTTTGCTAGCGTGATCTGGCCGTCCATCCCTTCCGGATAGACTACCCAGATCTTTTTTCGAAAGCTGTCAGTCGTCCGCTACATAGTGTAGTGGATGGACTTTTTTACCATATTGCCCCTCGTCCCTTGTCCGTTACACTACATGGCGGATGACTTTTTTAACCTGACACCGTGAGTCAAAAAGTCGTCCGCTACACTATGTTGCGGACGACTTTCTGATAACTTTTGACTGACACGACTGACACAATTACGAATGACACTGATACAATTCCAGATTGTCTGTACCATAGATACTGCACACGTCCGCTGCACCGTATCGCGGACAGTATTACCTTCCTACTCCTTTCAGCACAATTTCAATTTTCTTCTCCTTCAGCATAATTTTCTTCTCCTTCAGACTCGCTTCCATTTTCAGCTCCCTTCAAGCTTGGAGTAACACTTGCTTCAAGCTTCACTCAAGCAAGGTCAGTTTGTGAGTGATGAAGTTTTCTTTATGGATTGACTGGTAAAGTATAATTTATTTGTTTGGACAAAAAGGTATAGATTTTTTGATGTTCTAGAAATTTGTCACTCTATTCATCAATTTGTGATGTTCTACTCTAGATTTTTTGTGATGTTCTAGACACGATGTTCATTAAAAAAAGTATAATTTGTTAACTTTAAATAAATTCATTATAGTTTAAATCGATTTTTTTGAGGTTCGATAACTTCAAAAAATTTATCCTATTTAAATTCGAATTTTTGAGATATGTTTGTTGTATTTTGGCATGATGAATTTGGCTATTTATCTTAGTAATTTTAATTTGTTATGCTCAATAAATTAATAAATATTAATTGAGATTATGTATATGGTATGTTTGTCATCCTAAATTGGTGTATTCGCCAAGGTAATTTTTATGTAATATTTTCAGTTAGAAATGCCATTTGATTGTTAAGCGTAGTCTATTTCTACACAGGTCTTGTTTCACAATGTCTGATTTCATGTAGGTCTTGTTTCACAATGTCTGGTTTTGTATCAAGCTCCAACGTCCCCGTAGATGCTAGTGATCCGTATCTAGGACGAACGTTTCAAACATTGGAAGAAGCTGAGGAATGTTTTCGAGTGTATTCATTGAGGGTTGGTTTTGGCATTAGAATAAAGACTACAAAAACAAGCAACGTAACAAAAAAGATATGCTCTCGCTTATACGAGTGTCATAGGGGCAGAAACCATAGCAAAATGAGACACGCGTAGGCAATGATGACAGTGATGACAAATAGGATATTCGCGTAGAAGACGGGACTGCTTTGAGCGCACAAATTGCCAGGTCAAGATGTTCGTAAGCTACAAACCCAAGCAAGATCATTGGCTTATTACCAGCCTGGAACTGGCACACAATCACCCGTTAGTAACTCCTTCTAAGGTGAGTCAGATGCATCAACACAAGAAGATGGGTAAGGTCCCGAGGAGCCTAATTCACACAATGAGCAATGCGCGAATTGGACCTACTGAGATTGTTAATGTTCTTGCTGAACAGGCTGGGGGAATTCAAAATTTAAATTTAACACGACAGACGTTCGTAACGTGGTCCGAACCATAGACGAGCCGCGTATGACCTCAATGATGCTCAATCTACAATGAGCCTATTGAAACGGATGCAGATGGAGGACCCGTAGTTTACCTTCGATTATAAACTTGACGACGAGCATCGAGTTAGTACAATTTTTTGGGTCGATGGTCGTTTGAGGCTAGCTTATAAGCATTTCTCCCCATGAGCAATAGTAATCCATGCCCTCAGGGTGATTCACAGTATATAACGCTTTGTCCCGGGGGAACCCGCTAAAATACCGCTCTCTAATAATTTGGCATTTATGCGGCTTTAGGGGCTTCAGTGGATGCCCTTTGCGATACTCCCCTTGGGGTTCGATCGGGGGATATTGCCCTCCTTCCGTAATAGATGGTCCCGCCCATGGGACAATGGGCAGTGTCTTGGACATACTGATGTTTCCGAAACCCCAGTCCTGCGTGACTTGACTCTGAAAGAGGGGTTGGGCTTTCGAGTCCAGAAGCAAAGAGAAGGAGGGGCGCACTGTACTCTTCCCACGGTGCTTGAGCCTAGCCCATGGTGCTTGGCGGTCCCCAATCACCACCCATTCCCGATACAGAGGGACCACCGTATCCCTGACTCATCCCCAAAGTCTGTCCGAGGGATCACCGTATCCCGAGCTCACATAAGGGGGCTCCCACTCGGGTTCCCCCATTTTCGGGTTAATGCCTGAAGGCTGCCTGGATGCTTGGTGCAAAAAATGGCTGCAGCCATACGCCAACGATTCGGCCTGTTGGCAAAGGTCCTCGCCCATTGCATCCACCAGATCCTTGCGCTCGCGCAACTTCTGAAGGAGAACGAGGCATTAACCTACATCTAAAGAGATAATAAATAAGTAACTTCATACACACTTAGAATCATCAAGGTCAATTAAAAGCACTGGTTGGGCAACCTTACCAGATTGTATGCCATCTGCTCATCGATTTGACCCCTAAAGTGGTACTTCTCTCCACGTTCAAAGTGAAACGTTTCGTTTCACTTCTCCACCTTTCAACAAGGGCACCTATTAAGTGCCGGTCAAGGTGTTGAAAGATTTGCCCATGCGTGAAAATCCCAAACCCAAGCCCACGCAGTAACCGTTTTTGGACTTTGTTCAACTTCCAGGCTTTGAAATTATCGGACACTTCTACTGTGTTGAGAAGTGCTCTTTCCTACGAACTTATAAATACAATTTAACCAAAATAAATGGTACACAATGTTCGTAAGAATAGGAAAGTTTATAAAATAAGGATCTTACCCCACCATCCCATAAGAGCGTACTGACATGATTTGCTTGGTCATATAATACGGAGGGATCTTCTGGTCCAGGGTTAAAATCCATTTTTTTGTAACTGAAATTACGAAAAAATAGCAAGGTTGGAGGCGTAAAAATTTTCAAAGATACAACGTTAGCATGTGCTCACATAAGTTGACATGCTGTATATATGCAAGTGAAATCACATGAACATTTAAGCAATACACATATATTGACAAATGCTAGCACAATCCACCGCATACATATTCAAAACCATGCATAAGCCACGATACTCATAACAAACTCTAGATTATGAACGAATAAATGATTGGAATGTGAACTTATCTGATTGATGAGACAATTAAAGGATTTATTTAGAAGAAATTGCGCAGATCTACTTGCCAACGCCGCTAAAAAAATTGTGAGAAGAAAGATGAATGAGTTTCGAAAAGAGAATGAAACACAGTTTGGGTATAGTTGGATTTGTCTATCTGCTACATAGTATAGCGGACGAAAAAAACCGTACCAAGTTGTCCGCTACACAGTATCGCGGACAGTGGGATAAGGACAAAGCAACAGTTCTGTCGCCCCAAGACTGGTGTGACAACTGTCAGGCGGGTTGTGGATGACTTGACCACTGTCAGTCAAAAAGTCATTCGCTACACAGTGTAGCGGACGACTTTTTGCCTGACGGTGGCAGGCCAAAAAAGTTATCCGCTATATAGTGTAGCGGACAAGGGACGAGGGACAATATGGTAAAAAAGCCTGTCCGCTACACTATGTAGCGGACGACTGACAACTTTCGAAAAAAAAAAGATCTGGACCATGGCCCTTCGGGATGGACGGCCAGATCGCACTAGCAAAATCTCCTATTTTGCTAGCGCTATCAACGGATCAGCTCCATATATATATATATATATATATATATATATATATATATATATGATTGCATCAAAAGATTCTCAAATTAGAATGTGATCAACCAAAAGCTTCATTGAGGACTTTCACAGTTAATCATAATGTGGTACACTATGGTCAGCATAGGGTCCCACTAACTAGGACCCAAAATCCTTCCTCCACCCAGGATAACAAAGTGTGGACGCAAGGGCGAATCACAGTGCAACAGTACTGCGCGTCAACGTATGGTCTCGTTGAACATGACCCGGAATCCACTTTCCCCCATGGATATGGGGCACAGTAACACAATCAACTATTATTTCATTCCACAGGTATCGATCATGATTCAGTTACTCATACACAATTCCATGGCATTTCATTTAAGTTTTCATCAAACAATTCACCACAAACATAGGACAATACAAGTGTTTTCAAAACTTTCATTTTTAACTGAGAACATGTACACAATATATAATTTTTCAAGTAGGGTATAGGGAGGAATATGATAGGGTACTTACCTCGCTCAATAACTGCTTGCGGTATTTGTTCAAAAGCCTGTCCTAGCTCTTGACTATCAACACCTAAATAATAATTTACACGAGTGTTATTCCTTGTTGTTCGAGCATACCTAAGTATTAAGTTTCTCTCAAATGAGTGAAATTACCAAAACGTCCCTCGACTTCAGTAAAACGTCTATTTACCCCTGACCTCAAATGTACCGTTCCATATTCCTATATAACCAGAAACACTATTTTAAACAGCTAGGTAGGATTTTCAGACCATAATGGCTTTTCGAGGAATTTTTCGCTCAGAACCCTAAGTCGCTCCTTAAATTAAGCACTAATGTTCTTGTTTTCAAAAATATATCAAATAGCACCGGAATGCAACAAAACTTTAGACATTTAAGCCTCTCAGTACTTTTAGGTCACTGTAAAATTTTAGGCTAAAAATAATTTTGTTTACTATGTTAAATAATTTAAAAACCTATTTTAAAGATAAGATTGTTCGAGACATTTTTCACGCCCAGAAAAATCTAAAACAATTCCACGTCAAAGGTTTCCCAAAAGTAAAGGAAGTTTTAGTTTTATATTTTGCCTAAATCTATTCGGAAATGGTCTTTAAAAATAGTTTTGTAAACTGTTGTAATAGTAGTGGGTTACGCGATTGCCAATCGAGCGTTACGCTACTAAAAATGGCAAATGACTTTAAAAACTTTCACAACTTTAGAAACTACCATATTTTAGCTATATAAGATTATTGTAGAAGTTTCAAAATTTAATAACTTAGTTTACTATTCTAAAATACACCGAAATCTCTTTTACAAATAGAATTAGTTAGCATGCTTCCCGAGCTCCGAAAAATCTAAAATTTTTCCAGTGCGTAGATCTTGCAAAATTAATATAAATTACTCTTTTGAGTTTTGCCCAATTAAATTCCTAAGTATATTTTAAAATTTTGAAATGAAACTCCTGAAATAAGATACCTTTTTATTGACAAATTTGAGTCCAACTTTAAAGCATAAACTTTCCCTCTCTACGCAGTCTTCTCCTTCTTCATAAAAAACCCGACAGCATCTTCCACCTGCAACTACTCACACATAATGCCCATATACCTGTAAGTTCACATACCCATCTCATATATATTCACATAAGCACATATACATTAATCTATACACACTCATCCCCACATCACTCCCATATACACTACACCATATCCAACCCAATCCTCCATAATTTTCCTTCAAAGCTACTGCCCATACCCTTTTTCTCTTCCTTTCGTGGCTCATAGGAAAACTTATTTAGTTTACGACAGCCGTGTGACCTTCTTCTTTCTCCACATTTTCAAACTCTCCTCACACTCATGCACTTCACAGTTTAATCTACACAACCCCATTTCCATCTTCTCTCATAAGTACACACTAACCACTCATGAAATATACACACACTCAATACACTACCTGTGCACACACTAGACACCACCTTGTTCACACACCACTCACCTCCACTCCCTCACAATACCACATAACACATCACGGCAGCACACACCTCACGCACCACCACCTACATTCGTCCCACTTCTTGTTCCCCCCTCCCACCAATGCTTCACCCATAATTCATTCCCCTTCCTTTCATGGCAGTCACCATGGCTGCCTCATCACCCAATTTCTCTCTTTCATGAACACTCCTGAACCCCCACCGTCACATCTAAACACCAAAACACATCCACTGCACTGGCTATACACCGGTATACCGATGCACACATTTATACACAAGCTGCCTTATGGCAGTTTCATTTAGCCCTAAATCGGCACCTTGCACACTAGCAAGTGGTTCATACCCACTACCTCATGGTAGTGGGACTTTTTCTTCCTTTCTAAGCCACCCCAGTTTTCACCGCGACAACTTCTCTTCCCTCGGTAGCCCACGTGCTCACACAGTACCCGTGATGCACAACAATATGCGGCATACGTTAATGTCTGAAATTAGTTTACATACTCACACATAATCAGTACCCCAACCTAGAATATATATACTCACGCT